>NW_019293036.1:26358-43247 GCF_000500325.1 Leptinotarsa decemlineata | reverse complement strand
AGACAATGGAAGTCAGAAAAAGAAATTGCACACCTGATTCGATCTTCGCAGCTCGACAGTTCACCATGCAATCCTCTATAGTCATAGAACACCTAACATTAGTTCCGTGATCAATGTCATAGAAAAGAAACACAGTGTTGACAACTTATATTTCTAACATTTTAACTGTCAAAGTTCCTTTAACTTCTGAAAGGCAAATTTTAAATTCTTATCGACAACAAAAATGGTCTTTATAACCTAAATTTATTTGGTATAATATTCAGTAAATGGATTTATGTGAAGTTATCGTCGGGCGCTAGCTCAAATCTAGCACCCACCCCCCACTCTTGAGTCCGATTTACACAGCACATATAACGGACCCGTATTATGAGGATAACACATTTGATGGGCTTTCGATTCGAATATATCAGTTTCAACTTATCACAGGGTACCTTGATATCAATTGAAATAATAATACCTGCAAAATGAATTTATACAAGGTAAAAATGTGTTTTGTTATTGAAGTGGAGTAAGTCGGCAAGTGCCAAATAATGTCGGAACCAAAAAATGGTTCACCTCTACGGATTATTATCTTTCTCTCCAAAAAACGAGGTTTTAGGACGGATTTTCAAACGATGCGAAATAATGAGGATATAAAGTAGTGCTAAAGTCAATTTTTTTCATTGCATCAAAATAACGGCAGCATTGCTGAAATGCAGGGATTACTGTTATTATTTTCTGAAAACGAGTCTTTGTGACGGATTCCGATGTGGTGTGAAATGTTGAGGATATAGAGTACTGCAACAATCCAGTTTTTCAGTTCTTCAAAATATCGGCAGCGTAGCTAAAATGGCGTTCATCCATATACACTATTATTATTGTTTTCTGAAAACGGGTGTTTGTGACGAATTTTGATGTAGTGCGAAATGTTGAGAATATGAAGTACTGCAACAATCCAGTTTGGCATTTCTTCAAAATATTGGCAACATTGCTAAAATGGCGTTCATTCATATATACTATTATTATTTCGTGAAAACGGGTCTTTGATACGGATTTTGATGTATTGCGAAATGTTGAGGATATGAAGTACTGTAACAATCCAGTTTTGCAATTCTTCAAAATATCGATAACGTGGCTAATATGGCGTTCATTCATATATACTATTGTAACGAATCTGAAGCCGGCCCTGACCGATATCTCAGCCAGCGAATAAACATGACATCACCACGAAAGAAGCAGTCTGACTCGCCGGGAAAATACTAGGCGAGTAAAGAGACCACTAGATAAATCTAGAACGATCGTTACCGATATATAAGCCCTGCTTCCCGTCCAAAGATGGGTCTGTATTCAGAAAGCGAATCGAGCGGTTAGACAAAGAATTCGAACAGTGGAAATAAATTAAGCGTTAGTTGCTAAGTGTTGAATATAAATTAGTTGTGATAGTGAAATATTGTTAAAAATAAATTTGTTTAAGACAGTTAATTCTTTAATTCGTTACAATTGGTGATCAGAAGTGGATTTTTAAAATAAATTTGTCAGCGCTTGGTGGGCACTCTTTGTATTACGGTGAAATTGACTATAAGACTTATTTGTTCGCGTAGAGACTGGTGATTCATTGTGTTTCGCGAAGTGGACAGTACCTGACTATGGAAACATAAAGTGATAGATCTTTCTCGCTAAAAATAGACTTGTGAAAATAAATAAGTGTTTAGGACTCGATTGAAATAAGTGGACGTTTTCAGTTTTGTGGAAAATAGACAATAAGAGACAAAATGTGTTCGAGGAAAGTGCGCCTAGTGGACTTGAAAGTCGCTGAATTGAAGCAAGAATTGAAGGAGAGAGAGTTAGATTCTTCCGGAAAGAAATCAGTACTCCAGACGAGACTATGGGATAACTTGACTGAATCAGGAGAAGATCCTGAAGCATATTTATTCGAAGTTTCTGGAGGTGATTTTAGTTCAATAATGAGCAAACTCGATGAGAACACCAAATCGCTGAAAGATGAACTTCAACAAAATTCGGTAAGTCTGGAGGAGAAGCTTCTGGAAAATTCGAAGTGCCTGGAGGAGAAGCTCCGCGAAAATTCGGTAAGTTTAAAAGATGAACTTCAACAAAATTCGAAGTGCCTGGAGGAAGGAGAAGCTTTTAGAAAATGCAGAAGGCTTAAAGAAATAACTTGGTGGTGTGGCCAGTCTACTCGAAGGAAGGATAGGTACCATCTAGACAGAGATAAACAAAATCAGAGAGGAAATCAAAGGGGAGATCAGAGATGAAATCGGAGCAGAAATGAAGAAAATGGAAAAAAAGTTAGGCGATGAAATCAAAGGCGGATTTGAGACAGAAATCAGCAAGATGAAGGAAACAATTAATAATTTGCAAAACCAAATCGTTAATTCTGCTCACACTATAGAATCTGTTACCGAAAACTCAATTTCGGAACTGAAAGATGTCGAAGGCAGTTCTGAACCAGGAAAGCTCTCCATGAAGCCGCCCTAGTTCGACGGAAAAACTCCTTGGACAAATTACCGCCGACAATTCGAAGCTGCGGCCAGAGCGAATGGATGGAATGCAGGAGAAAAGGCGGTAGCATTAACATTGGCGTTGCGTGGAGAAGCAACGAATATTTTGCAAACCCTCACGGCCCAAAAGCAGGAAGACTATGACCAACTTATAAAACATCTTGAGCTGCGGTATGGACAGGCCCACCTAGAGCACGTTTACCATTCACAGCTGAAGAACCGATGACAGAAATGAGGAGAATCCCTACAAGAGTTTGAAGCCGACATAGCTCGATTGGTTCATCTAGCATATCTTGCTACACCGGAAAACGTAATGGAGCGGTTAGCAGTTCAGGCATTCTTGGACGGACTTCGCGACCAATAAACGAGGCAGGCCTTGACACTAGCTCATCCCAGATATCTCGTTGATGCACTGGCAAGCGCTCTGGAGTTTGAGGCTGCAAAACAATCCTGCAAGAGTCAGCAAAGTTCGAGCTATCGAGGAAGATGGACAAGTTCCTGCTGATATTGAGGCCACCATCAGAAAAGTAATGAAAGAAGTGTTGCCTGAGAGAAAACAAATAATATGCTGGAACTGTGGCGTAGCATAGCATAGAATCGACACTGGTAATGCCCGACCCATCCGACATTCAGCTAGAAGACTCCCTTTGGCCAAGAAAGAAGAGGCAGACAAGATAGTCAGCGATATAGAAAAACAAGGAGTCATCGAACCTTCTGACAGCCCGTGGTCTTCCCCAGTCGTATTAGTGAGAAAGAAGGACGGCTCAACATGATTCTGCGTGGACTATCGCCAGCTAAATAACGTGACGAAGAAAGACAGCTACCCTCTTCCAAGAATCAACGACACCCTAGACACGCTAGCCGGCTCCACGATTTTGTCGACTTTGGATTCGAAGAGTGAATATTGGCAAGTTGAATTGGCCCCAGAAGATCGAGAAAAGACAGCTTTCACGATCGGCTCAGGATTGTGGAAGTTCACAGTTATGCCATTCGGGCTTTGTAATGCTCTAGCGACCTTCGAGAGATTGATGGAGATGGCTCTCAAGGGGCTCTCATGGAAGACGTGTCTAGTGTATCTCGACGAAATAATCGTGGCCGAAAAATCATTCGACGATCACTTGAAAAATCTGGAGGAGGTATTCATGCATCTGGGGAGTTCTGGATTGAAACTTAGTCCCAAGAAATGCCATCTGTTCCAGAAAGAAGTCATTTACCTTGGCCACGTTGTCTCTGGGAAAGGAGTGGCAGTGGACGAACAAAAGATCAAAGCAGCTAAGGAATGGCCCATTCCAAAGGACATACATCAGCTTCGGAGCTTCCTTGGTTTATGCTACCGCCGATATGTGCTGGAATTTGCCAACATCGCTAAATCATTGATCCGACTCACAGAAGGGAAGATCCAGTTCCAGTGGTCTGGGGAATGCCAAGACTCATTCAAGAAGTGGAAAAGAGCTGTTTTGAGCTATCTCCTACCGGACGGAAAGTTCATATTAGCCAGCAACGTGGGACTTGGAGCAGTCCTTTCTCAGATCCAGGATGGACAGAAGGAAGTTATTGGCTACTTCAGCAAAACGCTCAGTAAACCAGCGCGCAATTATTGTGCCACCAGGCGAGAGCTGTTGGCCGTTGTCAAAGGTGTAGAGCATTTCTACAAATACGTGTATGAAAGAAGATTTCTGTTGAGAACGGACCATGCAGCTCTCAAATGGCTTCTGCAGTTCAAAAATCCCGAAGGCCAAGTAACGCGCTGGATTGAGAAACTTCAAGAATTTGACTTCGAAATAGAACATCGAGCTGGGACTAACCATAAAAACGCAGATGCCCTGTCACGGTGACCATGCCCCGATGACTGCTCACATTGCTGAGGAGCAGAAGAGAAGGAAGCAGCTATTCGTAGAACTACAGCTGTAGACAACTGGGAGGACAATAAGATCAAGGAAGACCAAGAGAGAGACCCAGAACTTGGTTTATTCATCGGAAGGAAGAAAAGTAATCAAAGACCATCGTGGCAGGAGGTAGCAGGTTACTCGCCGGCGGTTAGGTCTTACTGGGCCTAATGGAACTCCCTTACCTTGGAAAACAGGGTTCGGAAGCGGTTGTTGGAGTCTGAAGACGGTAGTGAAGACAGGCGTCAGACATTGGTACCCAGGAACAGACGACGTGAGGTACTCAAAGAAATCCATGATGGAGTCACAGGAGGACATCTGGGAGTAACGAAGACCCTCCAGAAAGTAAGACAACGGTTTTACTGGGTTAATTGTCAAGCCGACGTTGAGGACTGGTGCAGGAACTGTGCCATATGTGCTGCCAGTAACGGACCTCGGATACGACCGAAAGCTCCAATGCGCCAGTATAACGTGGGTAGTCCCTTTGAGAGAATCGCCATCAACATCGCCGGCCCGTTCCCAGAGTTCGACCATGGGAACAAATACATCCTGGTAGCCATGGACTACTTCAGTAAGTGGGCAGAAGCCTATGCCCTGCCCAACCAGGAAGCCTTTATCGTCGCTGACGTCCTGGTAAAGGAATGGATATGTCGATTCGGTGTCCCATCGGAGCTGCATTCGGACCAGGGTAGAAATTTCGAGTCCAACTTGTTCCAAGAAATATGTAAACTGTTGGACATTCGAAAGACCAGAACCACAACCTTACATCCACAGTCCGATGGAATGGAGAAACGAATGAATAAGACCATAAACCGCCACTTGTTCAAGGTAGTATCTGACCATCAAAGAGACTGGGACCAATACCTCCACACAATACCAACCGGCCAAACCCCTGCCAATATTATAATGGGCCGAGAGCTGTGGCTTCCTTGCGATCTGAATTTGGGACGCCGCCAGAACAAGACACTGCGGGGGAAGACTATGTCAGCAAGCTTCGGCAGAGAATGGACGACATCCATGAACGAGTCCGTCTGAACATCCGGAATGCCAGCGATAGGATGAAGTTTGGCTGTACAATCCTAAGCGATGCCGTGATTTATCACCGAAGTTGCGGAACTAGTGGGAGGGTCCGTACAAAATCATGAAAAAATTAATGACCCCGTCTACCGAATCCATAAGCAACCTCGAGGAAAGCCTAGGGTCGGCCATTTTAATAGATTGGCTCCTCATGCTGGAAATCATGACCAAGTTAGCGCCCTTAGACCACCAGAGGATGAGACGACGTTCCAGAAATTCATGTCCTTATACTCGAACGGACAGGAGGTCGTACATGGGGTAACTCAAGAAGAGCCACGAGACCTTTTCAAGGTTCCAGTTGATTACGCACAAGCTCACTGCGTGGCAGAGGATCTCCAAATGTCCAAGGGTATCGCTGTAGTATTCAACAAGAAATTCTGTCAGCTCCAAACATTACGAGAACAGAATCCTGAAGTCGGAGAAGAGCTACAGTTGAAGAAGGGCCAGAAAAACATTTTCTACTTGGTGACCAAAAAGCATTCTCGAGACAAACCGTCCTACGAAGATGTCTGGAGGAGTCTTACTAGACTGAAGGACACGATGCTCGACTAGAGTCTCGTGGACTTGACAATCCCGAAATTAGCCTCTGGGCTCGACAGGCTGGACTGGAGAATTGTGAGAAGCATGTTGAAAACGATCTTCAGATCCAGCGGCATCAAGATTTTGGTGTGCGGTAATCATCTTCCACGACCGAGCATGAATACTGTGGAGTGTTACTTCCATCGAACTTCACAGTGCAGATATGGGGAGTCCTGCAGGTATCGACACACGCCAAGGATGACATTTCGGGGCGAAACGTCTTTAAGAAGGTGACAATGTAACGAATCTGAAGCCGGTCCTGACCGATATCTCAGCCAGCGAATAAAAATGACACCACTACGAAAGAAGCATTCTGACTCGCCGGGAAAATACTATGCGAGTACAGAGACCACTAGATAAATCTAGAACGATCGTTACCGATATATAAGCCCTGCTTATCGTAAGCGAATCGAGCGGTTGAACAAAGAATTCGAACAGTGAAGATAAATTAAGCGTTAGTTGCTAAGTGTTGAATATAAATTAGTTGTGAAATTAGTAGTGCGAAATGTTGAGAATATGAAGTACTTTTCGGAGTAAATCAGATCAGAGATTATGAAAAACACAGTATCAGTCATATCAAGCGATGACATAGTTCCCTAAGTCCTCAGAAGATATATAATGATCTGATCGGTCGGTCGGTAGCCGGTTGGTTCGACGTGGGTGCTTTGTTCACTCACTCGAATTGACCGCCGTGTTGGTTAGTGGTTCAAGCCCCAGGCTGAACGATCGATTTTCACTTGCTATCTTCCAACCCGTATTAGGAGTCACACGTTAACACATCCAACAGTCGATGAATGATCAGATTGAGGAATTTTAAATTGATACAAAATTATTAACTACGATAAAATAAATGGTATTGATATATAATAAAATGAATGTGAATTTGTAGAAAGACTGCACTCTTCAGTGAAGCACCCTGTGATATACGACATTTTTTATTTAGTTATCAGGCGCAAGAACAAATAAAACAGATAGATTTTCGACTCATGAACATGCCACGTAAAATTGACCATGTGAAAAACATGCATTTTCTATGTCATCTATTTCGTTTGGTCGAATTTTTTCGACTAACCATATAAGAATGTGTGCGTGCGGCAGGCTTTATTTTTGCCATTCTATAGAATACATCCAGCATCGAATTTCCCCAGAGACGCGTTGTTCAACAATGTAGTTCATCAGGGACAGCATTTTTTGCCTAAATATACTTGCCGTGATGTCGTGTCGATCATTTGACGTTTGTCCGGAAAGCAGCATTTAGCTGATTTCAATCCATTTTGGATTACAAGTAAAAGTAATGGCCGACCGTAATGATGAACATATATCATTGCATCTTGTGCATATTCATGCACAGTGCTAATTGCAAAACGTAAATAGATATACTCCTCCGAAACTAGTTTCGCTTGGTTCAACCAAATGAAAGTCAAGCGCTTCGTTTCGATTTTGACGTACACGTCGACGCAATATTACTGAAGCAATCGAAGAAATCGCAGCTAGTTGACATCATTTTGACGAATCATCAAATGATATTCGTAATGATTTAATGAAATGATCCATCTCCTCCTTGCCGAAACATCAGCGGGTATTGCAACATATACAAACGATGTTGTTTCAGATATTATTTGCAGTTGCCTAGAATCGCGACGTGTAACCACGATATTGCGTTTTTCCAAGTTTTCACCAACAATGAGGCATTCGCGATGTTTTGAATCCTAATTGCATTACGGGAAAGATCATATCTTCTCGGTCGTGGCATTGTTAATAATATCATCACAATAATTATTTTATTATAATTCTTGTACAAAACAAACACATTACTGGTCAACTTTGTGCGATAATTTAAAATAAACCATAGACATAGACAAAACTACGTGCACTGTCTGTTGGGTTTTGTTAAAACACGTCACTGCCATCACTAATATCTTATTTCAATACTTATTAGACAAATACAAGAACATAAAATTCATAAAAATGGGTCCAGCCGTTCTTGACTTCTTCAATTATTTTTAATAATTCCATTGATGAAATATCATATTTCAATACAATACGACGAAGATAAATCTAAAACAGAACAATCATAAAAAATGGTTCAGCTGGTCTTGAGTTCTTTTATTATTATCATTATTATATCAATTGATGAAATATCATGTTTCAATACTTATTACCCTATTCACGACGAAGATGAATACAAAAAAACAAAAATCATACAAATTGGTCCAACTGTTCTTGAGTTCTTTCATTATATTTATTATTATTATGATGGAATATCACTTTTAAATATTTATTATCCTATTACCATTGAAGATAAATCCAAAAACACAAAAATCATAAAAATTGGTCTAGACGTTCTTGAGTAACTGAAAGTTAACCGTTTAAGAGAGTCGGTCGATCGTAGGGGACTTGTGATCTTATTCCCATGTAAAACATAGTAACCCAGAATCGAAATTTTCTCAAACGTAGAGAAAAATGAAATTTTATAAGATAGTGGTGAAATCAGCTGTGATTTTTTTGTGTTCTTCGAAATGTTTTATTTGTTTGCTTGAAATTTCAATGAGGGGTCCAGGGTTCAGAATTGTTTATTTTATTGAGTCGAAATTTATCAACTGTGAGACATCGTAGTTCACGCCTATGCCTTTTATCTTGCAAACAATAAGAAAATCTTGTTCTTCACTATATCCATTGTTTGGATATTTGATAGGCTCAAAATAGCGCCTTTGGTCAGTTAGCAACATCAGGAGATACCTAAGATTAAAAAATCTCAGATGTGTGTAAACACAACAGAAAAAAATTACAGGCTGATCAACCGTTTCAACGTGCGATTTCAATCAGGAAAGTATACCAGGTGTGTGCGATCCCAATTAGGAACGTATACACGATGCCTCAAAATACATCGTTCAAGAAAAACATGAGTGATGTCTTTGGACTGAGGAAACTAACTTTGTTTTTTTTTAGAGATGTGGGTACTGTCACCTCACAATTTTACTGAAGAACATGAAAATAAAAAACATTTATATTCAACGAATTTAGAGAAGTCAACATTATTTCAGTAATGAATGTTTCAATATGAACTATAAAGTGTATTTTATTTGATAACATAATGAACATCAATATTTCCGCAAGAATATAATGCTTCAAAAACCCATATGACTTGCCTTTCAACGTGCCAAATTATCGCGTTAGTCACTCAAAAAAATACATGAAAAATATAGCGCGATAAGATGTACATTTTTCCACATCTTAAAAAAAAATACGTGACAGAAAAGCAGTAAGCCGTTAATGATAGTTGGTTGATTGTAGGGAAATTGTGATGTCATTCGACGTCAGCGAGTGATAGAGAGAAACAAACATAGCGGCTTCGTTAATAATTGTTGAATTGTGAGAGATGCTTAATTCATTGAGAAAGAAAAAAAACAAAAATTATGATATGCCGAGGTAGCGCCTTTAATAATAATTCATTGGAATTGTCATACAGCGCGTACGGAGACGAAGGATTATTGAAATCATTCCAGCAATATGATGCCACACAAAGTTCGTTGAGTTTCTTGCATTAACGTTATGTAAAGATTTGTTTTCGTTCTGATTTTCATTAATTTTCAATTTTCTTCTTTATTCTAATGAACTTTTTGACACTATATTGGAATTGTCCAGCTTCAACTATTTTTCGAGTGAACTCATTGTATTTATAGTAGGAGTATTTTCTAAAAATATATATGTGTCCATCAATATATCGAAAAGCACCTGTGATACCTCCTGGAATCCCCAGAAATGTACCTGAAATCCGTCCTCCGGTTGTTATTACACCAGGTGTTTCAAAAAATTCCACGTAAGAGTAATTGCCAAACAGTATGTAACCTTTCCCATTATTCGAACAAACTCGAATTTGAAATTGGAAATATTCTCCCATAAACTGAAGGTGTAATTGCTGAAAGCATTTTCAGCAATTACACATCTTGGTCTTTGAATGAAACTCAGAGTAATTCAGTGTACCACCCACGGAAAGATTATATATCTCTTGAAAATTTACACATAGTCGATTCAAAATCTATGAGAGAATTATTGTTATCGATATATCCATATTGATATAGATACTGCATTGTTTCTTCTTTGGTCATATTTTCACAACTAGTGAGGTACGAAAAAATACGAGTACCCACCACAATATTCTGAAACAATATTGAATTCCCAAGTCATTGTTCATTTTCATATATATGGTCCTTGTGAGTATGTGTGGGCGAGATGGTAATGACGCCAGCATTGGGTTACAGAATAAAACATGAAGCACTTAGCCGCAACTTCGTTAATAATGATCTGCAAACGGGATAATATTGAATGAATAATGACTGGGGGTAAAAAATCATTTTCAAAGCACCTTCGAAGAGTCGGAGTTTCGACAAATCAACGTTTTGCACCTTCGAAGAGTCGGCGGTTCGACAAATCAACGTTTTGCACTATCGAAGAGTCGGCGTTTCGACAAATCAAAGTTTTATATAAATGATTTTTGATCCCCAGCCATTATTCATTCAATATTATTCCGTTTGCAGATCATTATTAACAAAGTTGTGGCTAAGTGCTTCATGTTTTTTTAACCCCATGCTGGCGTCATTACCATCTCGCCCACATATACTCACAAGGATCATATATATGACACGAAGTGCTGTGAAACACATGCACCGTTGTCATATACCTTCTTCACACATGAAAATCAACGCAATGAACTTGACATAAATTCCTCGCTCTATATCTGTTTTTCCGTTAACCAGCTGTCGCACCCCTACGAACGACAATACTCAGAAGTCGAAACTTGTGCGAGCTGTGGATTAACGAGGTCTTACCTTTCAACGTGTGATTGCTAACACGGGTTGGACGGTAGCAAGTGAAGATCGATCGTTCAGACTAGGGCTTGAACCACCGACTAACACGGCAGTCAATTCGAGTGAGTGAACAAAGCACCCACGCCGAACCGCTTGGCTACCGACCCACCATCATATCATAAGAACATTTTCTCTTAATAGCACGTCTGAAGAAATTCGGGTTCTGGTTCCTATTACAAACGGTTTACTGCCTTTCTGTTAGGACGATATTCCTATTTTTTTTAAATATGAAGCAAAAAAAATGCGTTTTTTGGAAGCGGTTGATGTGTTCAAAATTTTGATTAGCAAAACATCGTAAATAACGAAATGATAGTACGCTTCAAATAAGCTACACTATAAACGATCTGAAGGAAATGATTTTGATATTTTGAATACTAAATTTGCATAGTGATTTTCAGATGAATTTTATCAGCTGATAATCTGTATTTTCAAACGAAAATTGATTGGGAACCTATCGATGAACTATTAAAAGACGTACTACTCGATATTTCAATTTCAAAAGTCGTCAAATAATGAAATACGATTTCACTACAAATAATATATTTATCAATCGATGATTTGAACATTAAAATAGAAATATCATGGCATAGTGTTGACAAAAAATATATCATCGATTTGATCTTCTATCAACAAAAAAAAGATTATATTTTATTCTATCAGAAAAATCGGTTCTAGTTCATATCATAAACGATTTCCTCTTTCTGTTATGAGTTATTTGTTTGAGACGTATTTTGAAGCACTAAGTCACTGTGTATATGCGTTTATATTTTTTTTGTTTGGAAAATATGTAGCAAAAATAGCGTTTTTCCGAAGCGATTGGAGTGCCTGAATTGTGAAAGGTTGAGTTACCTTGTTTTACATTTTGTAATTTAGCCGAAAGTGTTGGAGCTGATTACTTTGACAAAAACTTAGTTTTCGAATCTTTTAATAAATTTGCGGCAATGGTATAATTGTTTTTCATTCGAATTTTATCTCTGTGAGATATGCAAACTTTGAGAACATAATTTACTAAAGATTGTTTGCCTACCATGTCTAAGGTAGGTTCATTTAATTCTATTCCCTCTATCAACTGATACACGCCATCAGTTGTGCCATTCAATTTTAGCAGTACGTTAGCTGTTATTTTGAAATCGAATTTTTCTCCACTCATGATTATCTCTGTAATTATACATGTATCTATATTAGTGCTAATACCTATTTTCCTACCTGAACTGATCCTCTCATCCAAAATATTTTTTACTCTAATAGATACTTTCCCTAATTACTATTAAACTTATGAACGAATTCATTAATAAGTGAATTAACATTTTCTAACCTCTGACACTGTCTCTGCGTAGCTGCTTTACTTCGTTTTTCGCAAGAGTCTTTGCGAACATTTCCTTCAAATTTCACCAGTTGTTTTTCAGCTCCTATGAGCTCCTACAGAATATCTTTGCTGCCCATGAGCCCTGGATACTAACGTATTTTGATATTCTTCTTTTCAGTTTGAATCATCATCTTCACGGGACCTTCGAAGTTCGCTTAACGCGATTTATCGTTCCATTGATTTTTTCATACCATCTCGCATTTTCCTCCATATAAAATACATGATGACAATTGCGATGAATATTAAAATTGGAATTATCATTCCGTCGGTGTGTGTGAATTTGGTGGAACTGGATTGATTTGTATTATTTGATCCCGTGCCAGTAGATTGTATCTGCAGTCTTTCTTCGTTTGTAACTTTTGATCCAAATATTTGTAACTAATTGGTTTTTTCTGTTCACACTAGCTGTACTGAACTGGCAGGATCGCCATGAAATGTTGGGTTTTCAAGGAAGTTTAATTGAAACCAGTCATTACCTAGAGTTCCGTTTTATTCTTATCAAAGTTGACATCTTACATCGAAGAGTACATGCACACTAATGATCTCGTTAGAATCGACGTTATACAAAATTGGTTGCTCATCACTTATTATCTAATTGTTATTTATATATTTGAACCGCAAACAGTTCAATGTACTGAAAAGGTTGCAGTAATACATAATTAGGTCGAGGTGAGTTTAATGAACCTGTAACGTTTCTATACGTAGAATTGTTAAAAATATAATTGAAAATACCACGAATTTGGTAACTTATTTGAAATGTAAAATATGTGACTTAAATCTTTATCACAGTTGACTGTTTGAACGCATTGAAATTTTGCGAAATATTTCATGCGATAACAGCGGCATAAATAAACGTTTCATCACCTTAAATTTTTGCCATTTTTCTGAAGCGATTCTCATGTCATTTCTGCATTATATTCCGAGACGCATTACAATGCAAATCATATGGGTTTTTAGAAGAAATGGAGGTTTTGAATATCAATTTTACTTGATGCGGACAATGGGGCAGCGAAGTATTCAACATTTCAAAATACGTTGTTTTGCATTAGTTTCGACCGTTTTGCGAGTGTTTCAACCGTTTTACGTGCATTTCAACCATTTTGCATGCGTTTATTCGATATCGTTCCATCGTTATTGTCGTAGCCGTTTTCATGTTTCAATATGACAGTCATCTATCACTTAACGCGTTTCGCTAACCAAGTAAGCATCATCAGGAAATGACGAAAGTCCATGCTTTGTCATATGAAGGTCCATTTTGGGAATTTCCAGACTCCTGAACGGAACCTTGTGGAACACTCAGCCTAAATCGACAGAGAAAAAACAAAGATGACGCAACAGGTCAGAAGGGTACTAAGCCACAATTTCGTTAATGATAGTTGGATCTCAACGTGCAGCACATCAAATGAAAGAGAAACGAACGCAGAATGTACCGACAAGAAAAAAACAAAGATGGCGAAACATGTCAGGAAGGCACTAAGTCACATCTTCGTTAATGATAGTTGAATCTCAACGTGCAGCACATCAAATGAAAGCGAAATGAATGCAGAATTCATCGACAGAGGGGAAACAATGATGGCGTAACATGTCACAAGGGCATTAAGCCGTATTTTCGTTAATAGTAGTTTGTTCTCAACGTGCAATACATCAAAGGGAATGAAAACGAATGCAGAATTTATCGACAGAGAAAAAACAAATAAAGATGATGCCAAGAGGGCACTCAGCCGTATTTTCGCAAATTCAACAACAAAGAAAAAACAAACAAAGATGATGCCAGGAGGACACCGAGCCGTATCTTGGCTAATAGTAGTCGCATCGTCATGTGTATCACATTGAATGAATGGGAAAGGAATGTATAATTAATTGACAAAAAAAAGATGGCATGCAATATGTCAGAAGGACACCAAGTCACATCTTCGTTAATAATAGTCGCATCATCACGTGCAGCATATCAAATGAAAGGAGAGATGTTGAATTTATTAACAAAAAAAACAAAGAAATAGCCGAAAGGACACTTCATTATTAATAGTTGGATCATCACGCACATCACGTCAAACGAAAGGAGAAGAAATGCAGAATTGATCGACAAAGAAAAAACAAAGATGGCGCAACTTGTCAGAAGTTCACTAAGCCGCAACTTCGTTAATAATATTCAGTTTACGTGCTTTGCTTCAACCACTCGATGAAATTGGATATTATGAATATAGTAATAGTGAAGATGTACCTTCTGCAGATAACATTGAAACTAACTTTTTGATCATATTGCTACGTGATGTAGCATCTTGCGATCAAAATATCATTTAAGATGATTTTTGTTTCGGACGACATCAACATACACATTGTTTTTATATTTGTCAAACATATTCTGCTATACCGAAACAACTCATTCGCGACAATGCTAATTTGTTAATAATATTGCCACAAGACATCACTAATTTGAAGCATATCTATGATGATCATGCATATATTGAACTTTCAAAATTTTAAAGATGTGGCATCTTCGTGTTGGAAAAAAAATTTGACTTTTTTGTTATTGATAAAGATTGTGATTTATCTTCGGGTAGGTATAGAAAAGGGTTCGATACATACATTTATATATAAAGATGAACTTTTGAAATATAATTAGTTGAAATGGAAAAATCATATCAACCCATTACTCAATCTTTAACACAATTGGTTTCCACATTAGGTGAGACGGCGGCACCGAAACCCATCAAACCGGAGAAATTGGAAAAGTTGGAAGAAATTGAGACAACAAAAACACCAAAGTCAATTAACATTTTTATTACCCACTCTTGAAAAGGCAACTCCAACGGAAATACCGAGTTTTTTGAGAAGAGAAGAAATATATGAAACACGCAATGGAGAGGGGGAAATACCGGATAGAACGAGAGAAGATCAATTTATTGATGATACCCTTTCTCAATTCTATCATACAATCACAAATTCAGACGTTCTTTAGGAATACTTAGACCAATTTGAAGCACCACTTCCCAGAGAATAAATCGAAGGCACGATAAAAGATACTGAAAGTAAATATGATCATATCTTGGGGCTTTTCCATAATCCGATAGAATACAAATTTTATATAGGAGACTCTGAAGTTGATTTTATTGGAGCTAATATAAATGTGAAAAATATGACTTACAAAGGAACGGTAGGTTTTCACGAGTTACTTTTTCTGAAAAATCCCGTAGCTTACACCACAAAAGACGCTGAAAATTATGTGGATATAGTAAAGAGAACTAATGCATATCGTCGTAAAAATAATGCTGATTTACCAATTACAAAATTTGCTGGAGATATCAAGGAAAATTATTTCCACATTATAAAACCTCATTTACAAAAATCTCGTTCTAGATTTGGTTCGATACCAACATCTCTATTCAGAGGTGTAGTCACTCCCACATTTGGTTCAATTCCAACGTCTTTACCTAGAGGTGTACTCAACAGAAATATGACAAAAAAAAGTAGGTAGAATTTCAATGATGATGATATATGATAATAAACCTATTGATTATAGATATTTTGATGACTACAATGAACTAGTAGATAGATTACGTTTGCTAGTTGCTTCCGAAGCAGCTGGCACCACTACTGGTCACAACAATGAAATTATTTCAATCATTGAAGAGTTACGTGAAGGTGCAATAATTTTGTAAATGTATGGTGTTTTACATTTTTGTCTTAGTATTCAAAATGCCACTGAACAAATTCAATCAATATTTTCTTACCAATTCTTCTTCTTCTTCCATTTCTTCAGAAGATATCGTTACAGAACAACCACCACAAATAGATTTACCATTTTTTATTTGTCAACCTTCTAAATTCCACAGTAAATGTATATTAACTATTCGCGGTAGTAAAAACCTTTCTTTCAGTCATACTCATTATATATTAGACAATAATAGTACTACTTATACGATTCCGATTACAGGAAAAGTTGAAAATATTCAATATTTCCCCACTGCATTGAAAATATCCTATCAGAATCAAAACAATACTTTAGACAATCTTTTGTACCATAATATTCTCAAAAAAGGTGACATTATTGAATTTCCTTTAGAAACCTCAAAGAAACTTGCGTCCAATAATATTTACAGTGAATTTGTAATTCAATGCCCTTTGGATAAAGGTGAATGATATGTTGAATATTGATTCAAACTGAACATATTTGGAAAAATAAAATTTTCATTTAGAAGAAAATCGTTTCACATTTTTGAAAACTTTTGCTTCCCAATTCTTTTCTTCTTGCAGATTCATAATCTGACACATAACATGGATTTTGATCTTCCGCCTGTTCATCCTCCGAATTAGTCTTCTCTTTCACTCGTCACATTTGAAACGATTCAATTTTCGGATCATCATTATAATTTTTTTTTTGTCGTCAGTTACAGTTACTTTAGGATTAGTAACCGATTTAGAATATATGTCATTAAAAATAAAATAAATACAACAATAAAAAATAATTGGCGCTCCGGGGCGACTTCATTGATTCCAGTGGCGCATTTGCTTTTTCAGCTGCAGGAAAACCCGGAAAAACCTGCAGCACCACATCATCTGAAGATCTTGATCTAACAATGTCCTCTCTCTCATAAAACAAAATGTAGGGTGTCTC
>NW_019293036.1:0-25113 GCF_000500325.1 Leptinotarsa decemlineata | reverse complement strand
CTGGATCTGTACCGCCCCCGACGGCCGGTTTTTTTATTTCATTTCTGACATATTTTTTTATTTCCAGTTGTCACCACTATAACAAAATATGAAGGTGGCAGATTGTCTGATTAAAATCAGACAGACAGACAGACAGACAGTATACCGCCCCCTGCTCGGATTTTTCGTTTAGTTTTCACTATTTTCTATAGTTTCCGTCATTTCAAATATTCATTATGCCTTCAAAATACATTTTTCACTGTTTCGGGAAAGAGAATAGAAAATACGAAATATTGCTGAACTTTATTGCCAAAGTAACCGAGGTAAGTTGACTAACCGTACCACATACATCTTAGAAGAGTTTGGAAATAATGAGATACAGGGTGGATTTTACACTCAGGAATTACAACGAGCCAAGTATACAGATATTCATCTAGTATCTAGTAGAAGAAGTAATTCGTAAAAAGGGAGACAAGTTGTACGTTGAATGGTTCGGATTCGATTCATCGTATAATTCTTGGAAATAATAAAGAATATGAATATATAAGTATTCAATTTGTTCATATACCTTATTTCTATGATTAACATCTGAAATACGATTTATACATGTGGCACATTTTTCAATAGGACGTTGGAATCTTATTCGGTCACGCCCTATTTCTTCCTATGGGCTGCGTCTCGCCGCTTGATAAGCGTAATTCCATGAGTAAAGCAAATGAATGTTTACTTTACCAAATGTAACTTTTTCCGTCATATCTAATAATATGCTTGTTCTTCTTCTTGAAGGAGTTCTGGATGATGATACGTTACTTCCAATCTTAGAGTGTATACTTCAGGATTTATTTCTTTGATTGTTTCAAGTACCTTCAATGACCTGTTGATTATATCCGACTTCACTCACAATTGAAGAATATTCATTACTACATCAAATCTCAGAGATTTCAATACATCCATTCTATATTGGAGAATAGGTATGGAAAGACATAATTCTGACAACGATTCAAAATTGAAACGAATACTAGAATCGCCACTGTAAATTCGAATAGTATTTGGGTGGGTCTGTTCAAATTCCACTGCAAATCTTCCAACATCTATTGTGTTCACATTTTCTGTCGATGTTAGTAAACTATCAATGACTGACTTATTTTTGACTAATTCTATCCACTCCCGCTCGTCAAATACTAGAGTTCCATTCCCAGTGTCAGCTATTACAACACAAGCATCCATACCTCGATGCACTGATATTTACACCTACGTTCGCCTAAAAATATATCTTGTCTATCTTGAAACCAATTCATTTTGAGTGATTATCACTAGTTCATTGTCTATTTATATCACAAGAGAAATGAGAGGATTAAAGTTTTTTCCAAGGTTCAAACAACAATTTTGATCATATTTTTTATTGACCTATATGAGAAAACAAAATGAATTATTCATTTATCATTATTTGGAAACTAATAAAACATTAATTATCTAGTGAAAGACATACTTTAATTTTCCCATTTTTGGAACAATCAAAAAAAATATAATAATTACTAAAACTAAGGTTATACACGACATGAAAAATATTCCGTGTGTTTCTCTTTGTACAGCTCTATCAAATGTCATAATTTGCCATTGCTGTTGATCAGTTTCTGAATTATTAGGGTATATCATTTTGAATTTATAGTTGAAATGTATTCAATTCTGGAATCTTTATTTGAAACACTGGTAATTCACCATTATTTTCCTTTGCAAGGCTCAATATTTTCAAAGTAGTTCTATTACACTCTTTCTTCATATTTTCCATATCAAAACATATTGCAATATATTGAGCTTCTTTCGGTACATTCGAATGTAGTATACCATTCACGATAGCTACCAAAATAATATAATTAGATTTCAAGAAAGTCATTTTTCTTCAATAAAAACTATTTGTCTTTCCCACTGAATGTTTTGTTTGATACTAATTCTATCTCATCGTCANATCAAAAACAAACTCAGAGGTAGAGCAGCACAATTGATAAGTTCAAGGAATCCTGGAACTTATCCCGAAATCAAACATTTATTAAATTTATATTTTGGAGACTCTAGAGATCTAACATCATTGATTCACGATCTCCAGCGTATCAAACAACTTTCAAATGAAACACCTTTAATATTTTTCAATCGCCTTCAAGTCCACAATGCCAAAATGCACACATGTGTACAAAAATCCGTCCTTTCTGCGGAACAGAAACACGCGCAATCCGCACTGATCGAAATAATGGCATTAAACATGCTTTTAACCGGAATAGAACCGCGAATAGGTCAAGTAATTCGTGCCTCCAATCCGACAGACACACTTGAAGCCCATGTTAGAATCAGGAGAGAAATGCAACTATCCTATTTCGAACATCAAAAAAATGAAAGACCAAACCAAACGTGTCCTCAACAAACAGTCAGACGAAATCCCCAACCGACATCCCAAAGAAGCTGTCACACTTGTGGTCAGATAGGTCACATTTCTACAGAATGTCGAATTAGACAACAAAGACCCCAAAATAATTATCAATATTCCAACCAAGAGTTTGCGAGACCAAACCCTCAACTCAATCAAAATTTTTCGAGTCAAACAAACTCCCAACCCAATCAGAATTTTTCAAGACCAAACTTTCAAACAAATTCTCAGCCAAACAGGTCCCAGACTAATCAAAATCAAACTCGACCTCAATCTCAAAACCAATTCAGACCACCCGTAATTCAAAGAAATCCGAAATACCCTGTCAGTTTTAATCAAAACCAAAGAGCTCATTACATGACATATGAATCTCAAGATTATCATACAGGTGATAATCAAGACTATCATACAGCTGATAGCTATAACTATCAATACAACGATTACTACCCCACCGATAATGACCATGATTATTATACCGCTAGTGATCAATATTACCAATACAATCAAATTGAAACACCTGAAGATCCGTCAATATACCAGGATTTTCTATCACTCCCGCATACGAACCATCCACCTATTCAACCACAAACAACCAACAACCAATCGATCAACTCTATATCAGAAGTCCAATCCCAAATTCAGTCCCTGAATATACAAGACTTCAACCCGAACGTGAAGTTTCCAGAACAAACTTTCATGTAAGCCCTATGCTTTTTATGAATTCGAAGAATCTGTACTACATCAAAGACTCTTCCAATACCTTTAAAATGCTCATCGATACAGGTGCAGGAATATCCATTTTCAAACCCAAAACATGCGAAAAATACCCCCTTAGATTCCCTGAAAATGTCACTATACAAGGTATCACTGACCAGAAAATTGTCGTGAATGAATCCACTTTAATGAATTTCACACAAAACGATCCACACAAAGTCTTTATCTACGACTTAGATATTGACTTTGACGGTTTACTTGGATCTGACTTTCTCGAACATTACAATTGTATAACTGACCTGAAAAGTAAACAACTTGTAACAAATTTTAAAACGGTCCCTTTGTTCAAAGTTTCAGACATAAATGACCATATACTCAATAAAAAACCGAACCAAATCCAAATAGAACCCCGAATGGAGAAAATATTCAAATTACATTGCAATCTCAAGAACATTGAAGCTATACTGTTAGCCGAAGAAATAGAAAAAGTAAGAATTCCCAACGCCATAGTCAAAATTGATGAGAATGGTATGTTTTACACTACTATCGTAAATACAAACGCGATCCCAAAACAAATTGATTTTTTTGAAATGAAACTCGAATCCCTACCAATACCCATATTGACGGTATCCAAGAAATAACAGCGCAATTAAGAACCGAAAATTTGAATTAATAACAATTAATAACTGATTTATGCCTCCAACTCGAAGATATCTTCTATTTAGAAGGAGATAATCTCACTTTTACCAATGAAATAAAACACACCATTGACACCAAGGATGCTAGACCCGTCTTTACGAAATCCTATAGGTACCCACAGGGACACAAGGAGGAAGTAAAAACACAAATATCAAAAATGCTAAATCAAGGTATTATTCAGCCATCAATATCCCCATGGTCATCTCCAGTTTGGGTTGTACCCAAAAAGATGGATGCCTCCGGTAAACAGAAATGGAGAGTTGTCATCAATTACCGAAAACTCAACGAGCTAACGGTTGACGACAAATACCCATTACCAAACATTTCGGACCTCCTAGACCGGCTTGATAAATGCGAATATTTCACCACGCTTGATCTCGCCTCCGGATTTTATCAAATCGAAATCGAACCCAAAGATATTCCCAAAACGGCTTTCTCCGTAGACAATGGTCACTACGAATTTGTTCGTATGCCATTTGGCTTGAAGAACGCTCCAAGTACGTTCCAGAGAGTTATGGATAATGTTCTTCTAGGTATACAAAACGAAAGATGTCTCGTATACATGGATGACATCATCGTATATTCTCCTACCATCCAAGAGCACATAGCAAGGTTGACCGAAGTATTTGAAAGACTTCGAAAAGCGAACCTGGAAATCCAACCGGATAAGTGCGAATTCTTGAGAAAATAAGTCGCCTATCTTGGACATGTCATTACCCAAAACGGAGTTAAACCCAATCCAACGAAAATTGAATGTATCCAAAATTTCCCCGAACCAAAAACCCAAAAAGAAATAAAATCATTTCTAGGTTTAGCTGGATACTATTGACGATTCATTTGCAATTTCGCAAAAATTTCGAAACCATTGACCAAATTACTACAAAAAGATACCCCCTTCAACTTTGACGCTGAATGCAGACAAGCATTCATATAACTTAAAAATGCATTCATAACGAGCCCCATTTTTATTTACCCTAATTTTGAGGAACCATTATTGCTCACCACTGATGCCAGTGCGTTTGCAATTGGTGCCATTTTATCGCAAGGTCCCATTGGCAAAGATCCAGCATATGCGGCTGGAACACTTTGTAACGCAGAATCGAAGTACTCTACAATAGAAAAAGAACTTCTCGTCATCGTTTGGGCAGTAAAGCATTTTCGCCCATATCATTTCGGACGAAAATTCCGATTAATTACTGATCATAGACCCCTCACCTGGCTTTTTTCAATAAAAGACCCTGGTAGTAGGCTGGCACGCTGGCGACTATCACTGACCAGTGTCACTCAGGAAAAACAAATTTACACCGTGGCATTAATGAAACCATCAGAAGAGTAAAACAGAAATACAACTGGCAAGGTATCATTAAAGACATCGAAAATTTCGTGAAAAAATGCGAAATTTGTCAAAAAGTCAAATTTTGACGAAAAAATCGTACACCTCTCGTCATAACCGAAACACCAAAAACCCCTTTTGAATCAATGTAGACATTTTAGAAATTCCCACGAAATACTACGCTTTGACAATAAGAGACGAATTGACTAAATTCACGCAAGCATACGCCATAGAAGACAAATCCTTGAAATCAGTCGTGAATACCTTTCTTCTTTACTTTCAACATTACGGTACACCACTTAGGATACATTGCGACTACGGTCGAGAATTCACAAGTCAACTTATGAAAGGCTTATGCTTTCTGTACGACATTAAACTCACATATTCGAGTGTAAATCACCCACAATCGAACGGATCAATCGAAAGATTCCATGCCACATTTGCTGAAATGATTCGCGCCCATGAAGCCGAAAATCCCAACGAACACCCCATGAACGTTTTACCATATGTAGTTATTTGCTATAATAATACGAGAAACAAAACAACAGGTTTCACACCGTACGAATTAATATTCGGACATACAGCTAGTCGATCCCCAGAAACGCTCTATAACCAAAAAGACCTAATTTCAAAATATGTTAGAGATCATAATAACCGCATGACATATTTCTATAAATTGGCCAGAGCAAAAACCGAAAGACAAAAAGAAAAGTCTAAAATCAGATTTGATAAATGTTTCCGAAAACGTCCCTAAATATAAAGTAGGAGACAAGGTTTATGTGAAAGAGTCACAAATTTCAAATGAACTCGAAAATAAGTTCAACGGACCATTTGAAATATTAGAAATTTATCCCAACTCCGCGATGTTAGTGAATTGGAAAACGCGAAATGAAACTAAAGTAAATTTCGACCGCTTGAAACCTTTTCATGAATAATAATAATCTTTTTCAGGACACTCCTGCTGTCATCAACAGCCAGTGCCCAATACAACTTAGAGTCAATCAATAACTCGATCGGCGTTTTCTTCCATCAAGAAGGAACCCTCAAAATAACGAACGAAAAATGGACCCTTTTGGTCTACAAAGATTTATCATCCATCAAAGACGCTCTATACAATAATGATGAAATCCTAGAAAACCTCATTTATTTTCTCGACAGAGACGAGCCTACAATACTAGCTTTCAAAGCTCAAATAAAAACACATACCAGTCTTTTAAGCCAAATATCAGACTCACTACAAGTAAAGTTTAGAGATATCTTCACGGACACAGAAAAATTTGAAAAAAGAACAAAACGTGGTTTAATAAATGGTGTAGGAACTTTTTGGAAAGCAATAACCGGAAACCTTGACGCATTCGATGGAGAATATTTCACGGATTATATCAATAAAATAAGCCAAGACGAACATCAAATTGAAAATCTACTAAAAAATCAAATATCCGTAACCACCTCGGTGATCAAAAACTTCAATTCGACAATTCAAAAGCTACAAGTTGATGAAGAGACTTTCAATCAAGACATAAAAAAATTCGAAAAATCATTAATGGAAATATCAGGCGATATGGCATTTTATGAAGCTCGAATAAAAACTCTAGAGATAGTCGAATCACAGTTTTTTTCTAATATTCCCCTCGTACAGCCTGAAACGTACACACTTTTTCATTTATATCCAATACCAATCTTGGATGCTCGAACAGGACTTCACCATATATCATTAACATTTCAAAAATTCATTGCGCGAGACGACGATTCAATGTTGTATACTTCTTTTCAAAATTCAGATAATTGTAAAGTGATCAAAACCGACTTGAAAATTTGTACAGAAGTGCTTCCATACCCGATAGACAGCAACGCTATTTGTGAAGCCCAGCTCCTCAAACAAACTCTGCAATTGCCTGAAAATTGTAAATCAACAGTGATCTACGCAAAGGACTACAACGTTCAAGTGATTTCTCAAAATCTGTGGCTCCTGAAACTTCAGCCTGAATGCAACGCCTTCATTGGAAACACGAGAGTTCATTCCAAATATTTCGTTGAAAGATACCAGAACGTAACTTATAACAAACATGCAGTCCAGATATCATATCGGTGCTGTGACCACCTCCCGGAAAAATCAAAACTCCCGGAGCTGAAACCGCTGAAATTGAATAAAATAAATGTCGACGATCTCAACATCGCCGAACACAAGTTGAACCGATACTCAGATGAATTGGACAAACTCATCAACGAACCGTTCGTGAACAAACATATTTCTTGGTTCACGTATTTTACAATTGCACTCATCATCGCACTAGTGATTCTGTATATTTTCTGCAAGTGTCGTCGCAAGAAGTCAATTGCGATCGGAATCACCTCTTCAAGCAACGATAACCCACCGAGACCACCAAGAACAAGAGTAGTACCCAGAACCCTGGCAAGATTCGTTCCCAGAAGAAGACCCAGCGTCCGTCTAGAAGACCCTGTTGAAGAAGATGTCAAGCTAACCACGAGTTTGAATGAAAACACTTTTTCCTAATAAAAGTTGCTGCAAAGCACCAACTTTTCTTTGATAAGGGGAGTTGTTACATCATGAGTAAGACGATCTCACCGGTATCAGATTACCAAGATAACGACTTCCAAGACTTTGAGTTAGCAGAGTCAGCAGAACGTGATATTTTTGTTATCTCCCATCGTCTCCTGCTGACACCGCTGTCTACACATTATAAATGGACCCTGCGAGGTCAAATCATAGTCAGAACTAATTTAGAATTCGTTTAGTATCAACTTAGATTCTGTTCCATTTTTTTCATTGTAGTTTTTGTAACGATAGTTTCAATTGATATTCAAGTAAAAGTCTGTAATTGAAAATGAAGTGTTTTTTAAAAAGTTAGATTCAAAAGAGTGAATATAACAGGTATATTATTACATTATTACAGGTCATTAAAATTAATTACTCAACATACCTATTTCAGGAAACGGGAACGATGAGATATTACCGTAATGGAAAGTTCAAATCACTTTGAATTGTAGATTTATCATTATGATGAATAAAATATTTCTGAAATATAATATACAGGGTCCTCTCTGAAATTACTTTGAATCATCTAAGATTCGTTAGGTACCGAATGTTGTTATTACATAGACATTCTTTTAGGTAATTGAACAAGAAAATCTACTGAATTTCATAAACAATTCTCATGATGCATTTAAACCACATTTTTGCTTCATAACTGTGTCTTCTTCCATCATAGCAAACTGATTCTAATAACATACAAAAAAAAAATAATGTGTATTTGGAGGGATACTGTGAAACATATTCTTTACATCGAATGAAATCAACTTGGCATTATCCGGGAGTGAAATATCTTGAATTTCATTGATCAAATGGTATGAATTCCTCAAACTGAATTTTGATTTGAAATTGGTGTGGTTTTGAATAATTGTGGTTTTGAGTGTGGATGATATCCTGGTATGTTTAACGGGAACGAACAGACAGTTGACAAAGTGTTTGAAGTTCATCAATTCTCTCCACCCTTCTATCACATTCACAGTGGAGATGGAACAGGACGAATCTATACATTTTTTGGACTTGACATTAACAAAAGTTAACAACAAACATGATTTTTCAATTTATCGTAAACCGGCACATACATATGTTATCATTCGTAATTCGTCCACTCACCCATATCAGCACAAGGTAGCAGCTTTCAACAGTATGATCCACAGACTGATAAATGTACCCTTGTCAGAAGCAAATTTCAATGAAGAACTGAATATAATAAAGCAAATAGCCGTCAGCAATGATTATGATAGTGGTCTGATACATTCTTTATTATCAAAAAAGTTATACAGTCAAGCTTTGAGAGAAGTTTACCCAATTCGAAGAGAAGAGGATAAAAGTTATAGAACCTTAACCTACTTAGGCCAACCCACTACAAATATTTCAGATTTTATGCACAGCAAAGGTGTATCGTGTGGGTCATGTTCGATGTTTTATATAGGTTAAACTGGAAGAGCGTTCAAAGCCCGCATGAAGGAACACAAATATAGTTTTCAGAATGGAAAAATAAATTCCACATATGCCAGTCATTTAATCTCAGAGGGGCATGAGTTCAATCATGAATACAAACCCCTCCATTTCCAGAAGAAAGGTTTGAAACTCAACCTGTTGGAGAGTATGCAAATAAACAAATTCAAAAACTCTCAACATATTATGAACGATCAAACTGAATTGAATAATTCTCCATTATTGAATCTGTTCATTCGCAGGTAAAAATAGTTAGGTATATTTACAGGTAGACTTTCGAAAAATGTATTGATACCTGATTTTGTCAGGTAGATATATTATTTCAGTAGACGATTAGGTACTAGATTATAGTATATAATGGTGTAATTTAGAAGTAACTCTCAGTTATGCTTGAAGAAGCTATTGTATAGCGGAACACGTGTCGCGGTTTTTGTAAAACCCTTATAGTGAAAATCATACAATAAACTGTATTGATTAGTTTTTTTTTACTTCTGACATGTTGCACCATCTTTGTTTTTTCTTTGTCGGTGAATTCTGCATTTCTTCTCCTTTCATTTGATACGCTGCACGTGACGATGTGACTATCATTACCGAAGATGTGACTTGGTGCCCTTCTGACATATTGCATGCCATCTTTATTTTTTCTTTGTCAATTAATTATGCATTCCTTTTCCATTCATTCAATCTGAAACATATGACGATGCGAATATTATTAGCGACGATGCGGCTCAGTTCCCTCTTGGCATCATCTTTGTTTGCTTTTTCTTTGTCGTTGAATTCGCGAAAATACGGCTCAATGCCCTCTTGGCATCATCTTCATTAGTTTTTTCTCTGTCGATGAATTCTGCATTCGTTTATTATTTCATTTGATGTACTGCACGTTGAGAACAAACTACCATTAACGAAAATACGGCTTAATGCCCTTCTGACATGTTACGCCATTGTTTTACCTCTGTCGATGAATTCTGCATTCATTTCCCTTCCATTTGATGTGCTGCACGTTGAGATTCAGCTATCATTAAACGAATATGTGGCTTGGTGCCTTCCTCACATGTTTCGCCATCTTTGTTTTTTCTTTGTCGGTACATTCTGCGTTCGTTTCTTCTTCATTTGATGTGCTGCACGTTGAGAACCAACTATCATTAACGAATTTGTGGCTTAGTACCCTTCTGACCTGTTGCCCCATCTTTGTTTTTTTTCTCTGTCGATTTAGGCTGAGTATTACACATGGTTCCGTTCAGGAGTCTGAAAATTTGCAAAATGGACCTTCATATGACAAAGTATGAACTTTAGTCATCTCCTGATGATGCTTACTTGGTTATTGAAACGCGTTAAGTGATAGATAACTGTCATATTGAGACATGAAAACGACTACGACAATAACGATGAAACGATAACGAATAAACGCATGCAAAATGGTCGAAACGCACGCAAAACGGTGATAACGCACGCAAAATGGGCAAAAACGCACGCAAAATGGTCAAAAACGCACGCAAAATGGTTGCAAAATGGTCGTAAAACGGTCGAAACTTATGCAGAACAACGTATTTTGAAATGTTACTGTTGAATACTTCGCTCCCCCATTGTCTCCACGTTGAGTCCACAACGCCTAACCTCTCGACACTTTTGAGTGTCATCTCCTCTTTTTCCTGATTATGCTAACTTGGTTAACAAAGAAGCGACTTGGTGTCTTTCTGACATGTTGGAACGCTAGATTTATCTTAAACCGACATGTTTTTCCTTGAATGATGTATTTTGACGCACCCTGTACACTTCGACGTCATGTTTTTTTTTATTATGTATTTTGAGACACCCTGAACACATTTGGGTACGAAACGTTGAAGTGTTGAACTGTAATATTTTTTCTTCAATCTGATTCATTATTATTAATATATCACTTTCACGCTTCCGATTTTTATCGAGTTGTATTCCTAACCCATTATTCTTAATTTTGAAACCGGCAACGCTACATTGCTCCATAAACAACGATTTATTATTTTACAACCGGCAATACCGAAATCGCGTTAGCAACCGTTAAAACCTCGATTCCATCTCTTTGCATCAATTACGTCACATGTGTCTCACACTCTTACACATATATATACACCTTTATATGAAATATCAATTATTTCCCAAATCTAAGTATATTTTCCTATATTCTAGAAGGAAATGAAAATGACAATTTCCCTTACATTCTACGGAAACCAAAAAATGCGGTCAAGTATAATGAATGAGTCAATTTCGGTCCCAACAAAACAAACGCTTTGAATACCAGCCATTCGCAATTACTTTCAATATTTCACGTTGGTGTCGAGGCTAAGGACGCCTACCACGCCGACGTCCTGGGTTCAAATCTCATAACATTAAACGTTTTTCAATCAGGACCACGTAACAAGGGGGCCGAGGGGCGGAGTCTAAAGGGGGTCGAGTGGCGGAGTACTCGGCCAACTATGTTGGCCAAGGGACGGAGTGCCACGCTTGAATCGCTACGATACTCATTCCATCCTGCGTCGATGACGTCACACGTTTCCCCCACTCCTGTTTGAACAAAAAATTGCAAAAAGTTCAGGTCCATAAAAAAAATACATGGGATTTTGAGCTTGGACCAGGCTTGCTCATCTACTGATGTATTCTGAATTTCTTCTCCTACCATTTGACGTGCTGTACATGACGATGCTACTATTATTAACGAAGATGTGGCTTAGTGCTCTTCTGACAGCAATCTTTGTTTTTTCTTTGTTGATGAATTCTGCACTTCTTCTCCTTTCATTTGGCGTGCTGTGCGTGATGATCCGACTATTAATAACGAAGATATGGCTTAGTGCCATTCTGACCGCAATCTTTGTTTTTTCCTCAGTCGATGTATCCTGCATTTCTTCTCCTTCCGTTTGACGTGCTGAATATGAACATGCTGCTATTATTAACGAAGATGTCGCTTAGTGCCCTTCTGGCAGGAATTTTTGTTTTTTCTTTGCTAATGAATTATGCATTTCTTCTCCTTTCATTTGGCGTGCTGTGCGTGATTATCCGACTATTATTAACGAAGATATGGCTTAGTGTCTTCTGACCGCAATCTTTGTTTCTTCTCAGTCTATGAATTCTAAATTTCTTCTCCATCCATTTGACGTTCTGTACATGACGATGCCGCTATTATTAGCGAAGATGTGGCTTAGTAACCTTTCGGTATGTTACCATCTTTGATTTTTCTTCATTCCGCGCTGACTTCATATACATTTCTTCCTCATAGACACACATATATATATATATATATTTATTTCATTGTATAACTCTTTACATATGACAGATCTACCACGAGTTGGGTATTCCACAAGGTTCTGTTACGAAGTCTGAAAATGAGTAAACTCAAGCTCCATGAGAAAAAGCATTGGACGTTGAGCCAAAAACGAAGTTTTTTATTATATGGCGTATTTTGGGACACCCTGTAAACATTGAAGAATCGCACGTCAAAACAATAGAGCCTCGTTAAATTGTTCTTGTTATTCCTTGAATAACGTTTTTAAAGACACCCTGTACACTTCAAAGAATCGCAAGTTATAACGATGGAGCCTCGTTGAACTAACATGTTTTTTCAATGACGTATTTTGAGACAACGTGTACACGTTGACGTCATGTTTTTTTCTTAAATGATGAGACACCATGTAGACCCCGATGACAGCCATATTTTTTTCTAATACGTTGGCAGCCATGTTTTTTCTTTAACGTTGACATCCATGTTTTTTCGTTAATCCTATTTTTCATTCATTATTATTATTATTATAATACCGTTATTTTTGTAATTTAGCCACGCCGTTATCTGTCAAATGAATCTATCCGATGCTCATTCCATCCTTCTATGCATCGATCACGTCGCACACATCTCTTTTCCACTCACTAATGAATTTACGTCCCGTAGGGAATACGCACCAGTTCTCTCTCATCCCCTCTACTGCCATGTTTTTTTTATCTGATTTTTCATCAATCATTATTACCATACCAATCATATTACCATATACCATTATTTATAAAGGCAGCAGCCATGTTTTTTAAACGCCGCACACCTTGTACACATTGACGTCATGTTTTTCTCTTGAATGATGCATTTTGAGATACCCTGTATACATTGACGCCATGTTTTTTTCTTTAACGCTGCACACATAATGTATAGCATTTGATTGAAATGTTTAGAAACAATGATGAAAATAATTTCTCTTATACATCCCCTACATTGAAAAATCAGCCTCATCGCTTCATATAATATTTCTATAGAAGTTTGGATTTTGTCTGCATTTATTAATAAACCACCGACAAAACCTCAATCGTTTCTCAGGGTAACCAGATTCTTAACTTTCAAGGAGAAATTTTATGTTTTTTCAGAATTCGTTGGATAACAGACGGTAGAACAGCTATTTATTTAGATAAATCTCTGATGGATTTATTTGGATTTACCTCAAAGTAGGCCTAAACGTCAATTTCTGTATCTTCAGAAATTAAAAAATGTTTTTTAGTTCTCCTCTTCTCAAAAAGTTTTTCATTGTTCCTGAATCGACGATGAAGCTCAGCAAAATAACACCGATTAGGTAATTTACGATCGGGGAACAAATAGCTGTAGTGTTGAAGTGCTCTTACGCTATTTTTCTGGCAAACCAAGTAGGATTCTAACATATCACATTTTTTGATTGGAAAACGGCATTTTGAAAAATATTCATCTGGAGAACTACGTTTATGTGGAATAAACTTTCTGAGAAAGTTTTTCCGAATGGATTTGATCTCCAGCGATTCAAATCCAATATAAATCGCTACTTTCTCACAGGCACCGCTCTGAGAGCGCCTTAAGGATTTTTCTATAGTGCTCGTGTTTTGTCCTTGAAAAAAAATTCGAATCGTAGTCACAATAGTTTATGACAATGTCATGATATACTTGGGAATATTTGACGAATAGTATTTCAATAGTTCCAAGACAACTTGATTACTCATAATAATTCTGTTTTATCGAATCAAACACATTTTTTTACAACTGCATTAATATGACGCTCCAGTATTTTCTGTTCTGTACAGAAACGGCTTCAATGTTACCTTTGTAGCATACATATTTTGACTCACAAAATAAATACGGCAAGTGGAATAGCTTTAAGATGGAAATTATCTTTTTGTGAAATAATACCAAATAGCTCAGTGGTGTCAAGTGAGTGATACGACACGATGATCACAGGTTTCACGAGTTCAAATCCCAGCGCTTTTTTTTTCTTTTTGCTGTTAGTAACAAAATATTGTCACTCGTATAAGTACCAAAATTGGGTGTTGGAACAATCATGGGGTTCTATTTACAAAACAAAGGATTTTTTTTGGATTAGTGAAATGAATAAATATTTCCACATGAGTTGCCCATTTTCAACTTCAGGAAAAAAGGTGATATGAGCTCTGTTATTGAGAATGTTCTCACGAATAGAAATGCAAGTTGCAATATAGGATGCTTCATTAAAAAAACATCATTTCATGAAATATTTTGAAAACGCCACTGTTAATTTTTTGGTCGTTTCCGGCATCAATAAGGCCATTGAAAATGCTACTAGTTTAGTTATTCAACCGAATTCGTAGCATCAATAATAACGGAGTTGGAAATGGTGCTGACTCGAACCTATATAAAAGACCTAGAAACAGACTTCTTCAAGAATCGTAAGGAGGATTTAAAGATTTTCATTAAGGATTCAAACTTAAATTTATTAAAAAGGACAGCTTATGACACTAACCTCTGCATGAATATTCTCAATGGAAATGGTATCATTTCTCATAATACTGTAGGTATCCACAAGTCAATGATTCAGCTTTGTGTTTGGATCACATTTTTGTAAGATTGAAAAATCACTCACAGAATGATGCCACTATCAACATTATGGAAAGTGACATAACTGATCACTACTCAGTGATTCTCAAAGTAAATCTACCGCTAGAACTTCCCTGAAAACTGATGACACATTTGTGAGGAGCTATGAAAAAATAAAGTACACAAAATTACGAGCACTATTATAATCTTAAATATGGCATAATGCCTTGTCATCAAATAATACTCAAAATTTCCACTATTCCATCCAGAAAATTGCAATCTGATTGAACACACAAACATCACTTGCAACCTTGAGAGTCTGAAGCATCGAAGAAAAATTGGAGATTTGTATTTCTTATATACCTACATACTTTCATGGGAGGTGTTCAAGTGACTTGGCACATTTGATTCCACCAAGAGCGGTACATATCAGAAATTTGCGATAGACTGTGGCTACTCATCGTTTTTATTTGAAGATTTGCGTTTATGTGAAATGAACTTCCTGAGACCGTTTGCTACTAAAATTGCTGAAAAAATCGAGTACTCAAATCTACCTGATGATTTCCTAAATAATCTTCGAACCTGTAACTAAAAATGAAATAATCATACTCAAATCCAAGCTTAAGAATGAGTGCCCTCCAGGTCCAGTCAGACTTACTACAAAATCTATAAAAAATATCCATCTTTATATTATAGACCCTCTTATTCATGTTTTGAATTTTTGCTGACAGCATGGTACTATTCCATTCCGGTGGAATCACTTTATAGTTACACCTATCTTCAAAAACGGTGATACAAAAACACTTAGTATCTCTGTTATATTAAGCTAAAATCTTCGAACAATGCATCAAAAGTAGACTGTTGACGTTTTTCAGGAAGCATCATGTTATGACAGTACGTCAATATGGGTTTATATATATTCTAATACTGAAAATGCTATCTTAGATCTTACAAAAGAAATCATAACTCCTCTTGACAAATCATCGTTTAGCGATTTTTCTGGACTTGACCAAAGCATTTGACACTATGTCTATTGATGCTCTGTTGAGAAAAAATTAAGATATGGTATCAGGGAAATATATCCACAGCTTCCTCAAAACTATCTCAATGGTAGAACCCAACAAGCTCAAATCGGTAAAGCCCAAAGTTCACGCTCAATCCCATATATTGGTGTGCTTCAAAATAGAGTATTGGGCCCAATACTATTCCTTGTATACATAAACAAAATTTGCTCCATTATTAATATGTTGAGCCGCTGATACTACATGATTTTCGAGGGCAACAAATAGAATGAAAGTATATAGCTGAGTAAGATTTGAAGAAAATTGGATGATGGACAATTAACAACAAATTAGGTATAAATATACAGAAATCAAAATTCATCACTTTTTCTGTCAGTTCTAACGAAAAACCTAACACAGAAACAATTAAAATTCATTAACCTGATACAGTGCCAATGTCCCGAAATAACGAAGACATCGCCAAAATAATGCTTGGTGTTTTTTAATTATTGATTTAATCCAAATGTTACGATTTAAAAAAGTCATCAGATTTCACCAATAATTTTTGACCAGATAAATTAATATCTAATTAATATTTTATATACTATGAGATTATATTATAAACATTAATGTGTAAAAACAAAGAAAATGACGAGATTGGTATTGTTAACGGTATCTGGTAAGACGGTATGTCTTGCAACAAGATGTTTCTACGGTACTTCCAAAAGATGAACTGAATTTTGTGATACGTGGTAAGACGGGTATGTCTTGTTACTAGTACTCTCGGAAGTAGACTGAATTTAATTTTCACTTGGTCCTATCCCCTAAAATATTCTTTTTGAGAGAGGGAATTTATAAAAATAGGCTGGAATTATTGTCAAGTCACGTATTTCCCGAACATCTTTGAAAAGGTTCGAAATTCGGCAAACAGAGAAATTAGTGAAGATTGTAGATAATAGCTGCCATAATTTCAGGCGCTGGGCTTTGAAGTAGGAATACCGCTTGCTACTTTCCATTGACGTCTATATGCCGCTGTCTCTATCTCATTCTTTCCATGTGTCGTTTCGCTTCCTCCATTTGCGTTCTTCGATAAATGAAATCTAACAGTCTTCGGCCTTACTCGGAAATCTTCGGAAAATCGCGAATATTCTAAATTTTCGTTTTCCTCGTTTTCATATAGAACTCAGCATTCTAAGACAAAAAGTCTTATGCCGCGTCTCGATATTCCCATTCCTTCTTGCAGAAAAATGCGTTTGAAAAATGTAATATTTTTCAAAACTCGAATGCTAATAAAAATTGAACCACGAGCACTAGAAACGTGATCGAGGTGTCAAACGAAAGCTACTACGAATCTCTATCGATACTTCTTTGAAGAAAGCACGATTTCCCTGTGTAGATAACTGAAAAAGCCATTTTCCATAAAATCGACTTTTTCCCTATTTAAAAATTTGGCGAAGGCTCTAATCTTAGCCAGAAGGACTGAGAATATCGAGACACGGCATAAGACATTTCGTCGAATTTTATATGAAACCGAGGAAAAAGAAAATTCAGAATTTTCGCGGTTTTCCGAAGATAGTCGAGTTTAGCCGAAGACTGATTTCATTTATCGTACGCGTACGACGCACATTGAGGAAGCGAGACGATGGATGGAGGAAATGATATACGGCAAATAGACGTTAATGAAAAGTAGCAGAGCGGGGTCTCTACTTCAAAGACCAGCGCCTGCATAAAAACAGATCGTAAAAGCTGACAAATGCATACGAAATGAGTTTTTTTGTTTTGCAGACATCAGAATTTGGGTCAGGCAAATCGTACGATTTTAGCGATCGCCGATTGGTCGAGAGGACATCGCGAAGAGTTTGCCTATTTTGTATAAATATGCGAACGTCCGAGAAACTTTAGTTAGTTGATTTTTGAACACGAACCAGTGCTATTCGTCTTGAAAAACTTGGAAGATTTTCCGAGAGTTGTTGAAGCTACGGTTGAATTTTATTGAATGAATTCAAGTCTTTAGTCCTTTTTAGGACTGAATAGAGACAAATTGCGAAGCAGGAGTCTTCAGGGATCTGCGATTGCTACCAAGTGTTTGGAATTCGAGAATTTTTTTTGGATTGAGGAATCTCTGGGATCCAATAGAGAATAAATCGGAGCAGACTAGTGGTTGGATATTCATTGAAGTGCTTAATCATACCTTACGTTTGTCCAGGTTCCTCTTGGCACTTCGTCAGAGGAAAGCAGCCCAAATGCTGCAAAGGAAGAGCAGGTTCCTATTGAAGATGTTCAGGCTCAGGTACCGTGTGGAAACCAAACAGTGTCAACGAAGCAGAGGTATATAGAGCTTGAATTTGAGAGGATCAAGACATCATTTGTTACGTCCTTCGAGCGAATGATTCAACTTAACCGTTGGGATCTTCCAGGACTTCGATACCTTTCTACCTTATCCTGCGAGCGGCCCTCATCTTTGGGTGCAGTTCAACCGTGAGGGACCCTTTTTCCTAAAAAACTAGCTCAGTTCACCCTGTAGGCCTTGGATAGGAAAGTAGTTTCGCGATCCAAGGGTGAACTTAAAAATATTAGATTTCCGTGAATCCTTTCCTCTGACTATTTCCTAGTCAGAGTCATTTTAGGGAAACTTTGAAATCCAAATGCAGACTAGGGCAAGACACGCGCGAGCGCAGCTTGCATAAAATACACCAGTGTCACATCGCGAGACCACAAGTTTCGGTCGAACCATTTTCCCGTCAGACACGGTTAGCCGCCTAGGTGCGACTGCAACGAACCGATGCGGAACTCTCCAGGAATCTGTTTTCACGGGAAACAGTATTCCGAGAACTCCGGTAGGATCAGCCATTCTGAGGCCAGGTTCTACTCATCGGTAGTCATTTTGCGTACGAGGACAATAGAACCTTTCCCTCGGTCGAAGAGCGACAAACCCTGGGCATTGGTGGTTTTTCAGCAAGTCGAGTAGCTAGAAAACTCGATATGTCACAAAGGACAGAGTTCTCAAATAAGCAGTTTACTTATGTTGAACCGTTTTAGGGCGTTAAATACTGCGAATACTCTAAGAATGGATCAAGAAACTTTCGTGGGGAACGTCTGGAGACGTTATTCTGAGGAAATGGACAACGTCTTCGAGAAGAGGTGTTGTCCAGAACAAGGAGCGAGCCCCAGGCCAATGTCCGTCAATTGCTCGAGATTCGAGCACAATTGACGACGCCGAGATCGGCCTCGACAAGGAATCGACCGAAAGTGGCAAATTCGCGTTTTGAACCTCATGCGGAACAAAACGCAGAAATCGAGGATTTTTGCCGACGGCGACAACCGAAAGGAGTTTTTCTTACGAAAGCGAAATTTCTGCCTGAACGTGAGCCAGTAAGGCACACTACGGGGGTGTTACACATTTATGTGGTAACCCCAAGCCCAAGGATACACAGGGTGTACAGCCATCCTGTGGAATTGGAGATTCCAAGAGAACCATTGCCATTGTCGAACCCGACAAGACTCTCATGCTACAATGAAGGACAGAACTTTCGAAACAGGGGAAGTTTCGAAAGATATAGCAACGGACAGAATTTTCGAAACAGGAAAAGTTTCGAAAACGACGGCGAAAGGGAATTTGGGAACGATGTTGTGCAGGTCGTCCGACGCCAGGCGTCGAGATGCCCCCAGGGGAAACCCTTAGTGGTTCCTGTGAGGTGGTGGACACGTTGCGCACAGGTGCGCCTCGTGCCCCGATCTAGCTCGAAACTGGCGCCCTAGCGGAAGAGTGGTGGTAGGCCATGGGGCCACCCTGAAGCCGAGAGAGTCTTGGGGGTGGCTTCATGGCGGGGCCAGTCCTTTAACCAAAACCAATTCCTGAACCAAAGGTTAGCCGAGATACGTAATCCTAACGTCCTACCCAGTCACGGGTCCTTTAGGACAAACTTTACTTTTTCTTAAGGGTGCTACATTGGATTCTTTCTGTTTTGAATAGACCAGATTTTACCTTTTCAATGATGTATCATGAGTTATTTTTTTTTAAGAAAAATTGGAGATATTGAAAAAAATTAATTCTCATCATAATAGGCTTTGTTAGACATTGTGTCCGTTTCAATAAAAATCAATATTTTGCAGATAAACAGATGCAGATGAACCCGGGGAAATCGACACGTCAAATTTCCCCCGAAATGAATATTTGTCATACATGTGCTTGGAGACATCTCAAAAAAAGTGTTTTAAAATGTTACAAAATACACATATCTCAACAATTGCATCCAGGTGATCCCGAAAGGCGATAAGAATATTGTATTTACTTGGCTAATAAGAAGACCTGATTTTTCTGTTTTCCTGAAAAATATAATTTGGACAGACGAAAACGCTTTTACGAATTGTGGGATATTCAACCGGAATAACGAACACATTTGGAGAATAAACAACCCCAGGCAGTCCCGAGAAATTCTATCTCAAGTGCAATTTAGTATTAACGTGTGGGGAGGAATTTACAAAGATAGAATTTTGGGTCCTCATTTATTCGACGGAATTCTGAATGGAGAAACCCATCACCAGTTTTTAATGTCGCTTTTCGAAGACTATTTGGATGATCTACTTTTAGCTAAGTATAACAATATCTGGTTTCAACATGATGGTGCTCCACCGCACACTACCAGACGAGTATCTAATTACCTGATTGAAAGGTTTGGTGATAAATAGATAGGGCTCGTGAGGTGGCCAGCACTTAAGTGTTATGGATACATTCTTATTGGGTGCACTGGAAAATAGAGTTTATGGTCAGAGGGAATATCAAAATATTGAATACCTTCAACACAGCATTGTTAGAGAGTTCGGAAGATTGGGGAGGAGGAAAATTAATCGTGCAGTGAATAATATTCGAAAAAGAGCACATTTGTGTTACCATGAATAAGGCTAGCATTTTTGCTGTGATTTACTTTTGTTTTTACATTTTAGTTGATTATTGTTATTTGTTGAAAGTTCTATTTTCATTGAAAAGGACACAATGTCTAATTTACCTCATACACACCTCATTTATCAAATTTTGATTCTGTCTCCGTATTTTTTCATTGGCTTTTGAAACAAACCAAACTCGGTGAGAGTTTGATCTAACAACTTGAACATAGTTCGATGTGGTTGTCGTCTTTCGGGATACAAATTTGAATACATTTTCGATGTCCTAATACTGTTTCTATCGTATTTGTGATAAATTTGTATCGTATCTCTTTTTTCTTCATTCGTGAAAGTCAAAGCCAAAAATTCAATGACTTGTACAATAACAAAACGTCATTGAGGGTAACAAATTGAAATTCAAAGTTAGGAACATCAAAGTCAAAGCCTATTGAGATGAGAATTATTTTTATTTCAATATCTTCAATTTTTGGAAAAAGAATGATAACTTATGAAACATCATTGGAAAAGTAAAATTTGGTTCTATTCAAAACATACAGAATCCAATGTAGCGCCCATGAGAAAAAATAAAGTTGATGATGGTGGCCGGAAGACAAAACGTCGGATAGCAAATCTGAAAATACCATTATGTAACAGGAAAAAAGTAGCAATGTAGTAGGCAATTCATTTTCGAATCTCTTCATTTATTTGAATTCACTTATATTTTTCAACTGTTTTTGTAACCAACCACAACTGAGGAATTTTATGAGGTGATAGGTATCATTTTCTGTTGGTCTCATCTAATCAGAGTAGGGGTAGAAATATCGACTGCTGCTATCTTTGATGAAATGATGTTATAAAAATAGTGTCAAGTGAAATAATAATCAATTCCGTTGAGTTTTAATTTCCATTTTTCTCTCAGTACAATTCTGTGGGAATATTTCATTTATCCGGGTTGAAAAATATCTTTCTCCATGGAAATGAAAATTTATCCTGTGGCAGTTGAATTTTTCAAATTATACTTACCATATATGTTTCGAAAATGGTTGGACTTTCTATATTCATTTTAATTACATTTTGACTAGCGTACTAGAGTGCGTTTCTATTTGTGAAATAATTTCAAAGTGTGTTACTAGTTTCAATAAGTTATTGGAAATTCTAGTTGAAAGGTACCCACTTGATCGTGATTGATGTATTGTATTGAATAATTTAAAAACTAGCTGACAATTAGAGGTTAGATATCATTTCTTGTGCTAGCGTATCTCCATCGAGCGTATCTCATTTTCTGATAGACTTTTATTCTGATTCTGATCATTGTTCCACGACGCAAATATATTCTGTGAAATATATGCAATTTGAAAATGACTATGAAACATTTTTTGACACATTTTCTTTTAAAGGTGTTTTCTTCCTCAGCGTGATTTGAAAATAGCATATTCAGACAAGTTGAAAAAACATTCATGTTGAACCAGAAAATGATTGATTGTATTGTCTTTCACATTCGGAATACAGATCAAACGTTTATCTTTCTGTAAAGTGTAGTCAACCTCCCAGGAATCTGAATAAGATACTCCACGATGTTGAATTTTCAATATGTTTTCTTAAAATTGCACTAGAACTGAGCTTGGCCTGAATGAATTCATTAAAAAAACATATACATACTCACTTCTATTTCTAGATATATCGGTTTCAACATTGGCTGTATTAGTTATATCAGCGGTTTCAGTACTTAGAATAAGATACCGTAATTGAGAACCTCGTCACCACCCGAGTTTAGAAATGTAAGTACCATTTTCTATTTGTGAATCATTTTTTCTGTTTGAATCTTTGATTTTTTTGTAATTACAAATTTGTGTATGAAGTCATAAAGAAACTTTCCCTCAGTTATCTTAAAGGTGCGATTTTGTTACATCCTTTTCATAAAAAAGGACGTATGCTTCTCCACTCGCAAGCGATTTTGGTGAAATTAGTGACACGTGTGAATCGTTGTATTTGTGCCATGCGCCAGTATACGGGTGTCTGCAGTATGCTGTATAATGCCCTCTGTAAGTAGTCCCACTATGATTTAAAAGTACATATAGATTCTAACAACAAGTAGCCACATTTTCTGCTGCAAAATTGTCCATATCCATTCTTTCTAGAGGAAATTCGATGACATAATTCAATTTGCCTCTAAATAAGTCCGTTGGAGAGAATCTTTTCAAATGATTTACTGAAATATGGGGAAACTTGTGGATTGATAGGGACTTTGTGCATTTTCTCCTTTCCTTGCATTTCGAACACGTCGGTTTTTCATTTCCATCCAAAGTGTCTTCTCTTGTAAACGAATGCAAGCATTGTCACAAACTCAATTGGTCGGTTCTTTGTGGTATGGAGAGAGACAAATCCCAGAAAGGATAAAAGGTCACTGATGAGTGTCCACAGTGTGTGCATTTCATCGTGGATTTCAATTGACCAACAAAATTATTTAGAATCTAAGAGTTATGCATCCTCAAATATGTGAGCCATGACTCTTGTGCATTTTCGCTGTCGCTCAATTTTTCATCAATTTTCGTTAGGATTGGTTCGGGTTTCTCATTAATTATATTAACGTCTTCATGTAAATCTTCTGAAAAATAACGAAGAAACTCCTTGGCGTCTTGATGGGAATTACCCATGAATCGAGGAGCAAAACTTTGAATCTGATTATTTAAGGAGGCTGTATTCACTACTCTATCAAATGAATCTTATGACCACAATTCCTTGATAACTTCTGCAAATGCTTTGATTAAGGCACCCTCCATACTAGAAATACTAGTATTGATATCTTTCATGAATTCATCCTTTTTCAAATATTCCAATAACCATCTCGTGCTTGATAAACACTGGATTACGCTGTTCATGAATCAGGTGTTACCAATATTTTTCAAACCATTTAACCTAAGGGTTTTGACCGAAGAATTTATCAGTGAACAATTCGAAATATCTTTGAAACCCATTTCAGAATTTTGCTGTGAGAAAGTATTTTTTCCATTTGCTTTTGTTTTAATTCCATAAAGTGGTTTGTTATTACCTCTCTTTTCTTTATAAAGTTGGTTTTCAGGAAAAATGTAAATTTTATTAAGTTTTTTGGAATCATGAATGAGAAAAGATGCGGTTCTTGATTCGTGGGATTCATCGGTTATCTCTTTTCTAATTTTATTGATGAAAGATAAGGGTTCAGAGTCAAAAACACCAAAAGTTTCAACAGTTATTGGGCGAGAGATATAATTATTTCCCAAATTCTGATATTTTCATAATTTGGAACTTTCTCCTAAATAGGCAGCAGCACCGGATTTCGCAGAAGTAGCAGAAAGGTGGCAAGTTACTGATGTATCTACACAAGTAAAGTCCCAAACAACAGATTCACCATTTTTCCATGGAACAAGTGTCATACCATCCGGCCGTTTCCCGTCGTCTTGACTTGTGCCTATGGGTTCTAAAATCGCAGGAATTTTCGCTGAAGTCAAACTCCTTTTGATTAGATCATTAATTGCACAATGGCGAGAAAAACGACCAGCACTAAAACGGCGATTTAACCCATGAGTATCTGATTCATCCACAAATGCACCATATTTACAAAAGTGTTGAACACACTGTTGTGTATCTGGTCGAAATCGGATGGCAAGTCTGAAAGAGTCGTCATCCAATAGAGTCCCAAGTGATGCTACAGGAACAGCATTTAACCAAGCACCAGATTCTTTCACAGTTACTGCGAGAAGACGAGCCTTATTTTTTAAAGTATCAGAAGCTGTCTTCAGTAAAATAATAGTTGCTTGATCTAGTAATGGTTTATCCCATGCCCGCTGGTTTTTCATGTCTTCAATTTTCATTGTTCCACTGATTCCCAAAGAGATTTGCCCCGATCAAAAACACAATCAGATATTGGCTTTGGGTATTGGGTAAGATGATTTCTATCAGATTAGAAATACTGCAAAATGAGGATAGAAATGATGGCAAAGTGTGTGAAGTTGCTGAACGAATACCTAATCCTAATCTAGAAACTGGAAGTGATACCTGTAACCAAGATACGGTTATTAGTGACGAGTTTCAGCATCCTTGTCACCTCACAAACCACAAGAGGGGACTAAATCATCTGTCGGTAACAAATAAGACAGATGGGTATCCGCGGCTAAGCTAAACAGTGGAGACGGGAGTGGGTTAAACAACTTAGCAAATTTCAAATAGGTCTTAATGGGCGCCAGGTAAATTTAATCCTCCAGATACCCTAAGTAACTCACAATA
>NW_019293035.1:0-42552 GCF_000500325.1 Leptinotarsa decemlineata | reverse complement strand
ATATTTCTATTAATTGGTTTTCCTGTGCCGCTGTCAAGCCAGTAATATCAGAAACATCTGTGTTGAAAGGGTCTGATATCCAATTTTTATTTTTGTCGGGTACTGGAAAATAATCCCGAAACGAAGACCTCAAAGTGCGGAGATGTGTCACCATTTCATCTTGTACTTGTGCTGGCAATATTGCTTCACCAGAGGACTCCAAAAACGCTGACAGTGTTGGAAAGTGATTATAGTTTTTTTGAATTGTACGATTTATCCAAAGGTCAAGCATCGTTTCAATTCTATCATCGACTTGGAAGATGTTGGTATCTCTCCCTTGTAGACTTAAGTTCAACTCGTTAAGGGCACTGAATATATCAGCCAAATATGCTGCCATTGTAAGCCATCCAAAGTCATTGAAGTGATCAGCATATTTGCTGACGCTATGTCCAGAATTCTTCAAAAAGAACATTCTGATCTCATCTCTCAGCTCAAAAACACGCTTCACAACTTTGCCACGAGATAACCAACGGACTTCAGGGTACAATAATAACTGCTTGTGAATGCTTCCCATTTCTTCACAAATGATACCGAAAATACGGGAATTTAAACGCTCAGCTTTAATAAAATTCACCACCTGCACTATGTCGTCTAACACTGTTTTTAATTGTCCTGGCATGTTTTTTTTGCTGCTAATGCCTCCTTATGAATGCAGCAGTGATGCCAGATAATAGCTGGATTCATCTTCTTGACGCGCGCCTGCAGCCCTATTCGTGTCCCGGTCATAGCCCGAGCACCGTCGGTGTTAACTGCCACACACTTGTCCCATGTAATTTCATGAGTGGACATAAAGTTGTTCAATACTTCAAATATTGCTTCACCTGTTGTGTGCGAAGGTAAAGGTAAACAAAATAAAAAATCCTCACTTATGCTGTTGTTGTGTTCGTAACCAACATATGCAAGCAAGTTTGCATCATTGCTAATATCTGTGCTCTCATCTAATTGCAAAGCATAAAATCTGCTTGCTTTAACGTAGAAAATCTGCTGTTCTTTAACATTTCCCGACAAATCATCAATTCTCCTCTTCACTGTGTTGTTTGATAACGATACAACGTCCAATTCTTTTGAAGCTTTGTCACCTAACATAGCAGAAACCATGATTTAGCACACGGTAAAATTAGGTCTTCAGCAAAGGTGTGGGGCTCACCACTTTTTGCAACTAGCAAAGATACTTGGTAGGACGCTAATACAACACTTTCGTTATTGGTCCCAGTAGCAGTCTTTATCATTGTTTTTGTGCTTTGTTCCAATTGCGTGGCTTCAACTTTGAAAAAGGCTTTTGATTTGTCACGATATTCCTGGTGTTTTGTTTCTAAATGACGTCGGAGTTTGGCCGGTTTCATCGACTCATTTGACAAAACTTCGTAGCATATGACGTACTGAGGTCTCTGTGTTCTATCATTCACGATGTGATACCTTTGGTGGGTTCAGAGACACGGCGAAAGATGGCTGTCAGAATAGGGACGTGGGCACCGGGCTCTCTCTCTGTTGGTGCAACAGGTTGAGAGTCTTGAAATAAACTAAGAGTTATACGTTGATACTAGTTATTAATGCCTAAACCCCATCGATAACTAAACAGTCTGTCTTCCCCGTTTAAATTGGTACTTGTGAAACCGAAAGCTAAGTATTCGTCGCAAAACTTACGACGTTTAACCTTTGAAGTCGAAGGTTTTTCATTTGCTTCGTCCAAAGTAGAGTCATTTGGTTTTAACCAACGTTTTATTTTCACAGGTCACAATAACTTGAAAAACGTAATTTTACTATTTTAATCTCGGACGCAACACAACACAAATCAAAACAATTGCACTAATCGCGGGCGGCGGGTGTAAGCGTAATTTGCGAGCAATGCGGTGCGGTGTGGTGGGGGAAGAGTCCCGGCCAGGCGCGACGCAAGCACGCACTTGTTTCACTCACATCATTCATTCGCTCTCGCTCACCGCACGTTCGCCGTGCGAATACGAAAAATTAAGCATTTCGCTCATTAAATGCAAAAGGGATAAAATAAATAATAAGAAGTATATATAAAACAGATAAAATACGAGCTGTGTACATCTGTCACAAAGAAGACCCGTTGTTCTCGAAGGAGAGCAGCGGGTCGTCAAAGGATAAAAAAAGCCAAAAGGCTCAACAGCTTGGCGAGCCACGTCGAACAGTCATTCATTAAAACGGGTAAAGATAAAAACATACCCAACCATCAATAGGGATGGATGGGTAATAGTGAATAAAACCCAGATGTATATAGAAGTTAAAATAATAAATTAATATTCAAAAGAGTGAAATAGGTATTGCTACCTAGAGCTAAAAAGGACCCCACCAATAGGGGTGAGGCCCTGGGGCGGGCACATGGCAGCTACGGACACGAGATTGTCATGAGGCGGAGCTCATGGCGGTTGCTGACTACGCCGGCGAAGGGGTGCATTGTAGTCCATGAAATCGTGATAGATTTCAATGGAGCTTCTTAGGGCTATCATGGAAATCGTCTTTAATAGGCCCTTATTTTTCAATTTGAGCTGGCTAAGGCACCGGATTGTCTCCTTGGGCAATGCACCCCTTGTTCCTATCACAACTGGTAGGACTTCGCCATGGTCCGCATGAAACCTATGCCGGAATTGAGGAAGCAGTTGGCTATATTTGTTGATCTTACTATTGCGTCCCGCAACGAGTCCATCACCATCTTCATGGCGGACTGTGACGTCGACCACAAAGACCCTTCCCTGGTACTGTATCACCAGGTCAGGTTTGAGATTCCTGCCACGGGGGTCGACTATTGTCGGCTCCACCGTTACTGCAACCTCTATGCCTTGCTTTGTGACTTCTTGCACGATGAGGTCGCGAATCTCATCGTGCCGCCTAATCCTTACAGGCTTAGTGTACCTGCACTGTCCTAGAATGTGACCCAGTGTCTCCAGCTGAGACCCACATTGCCGACAGTTAAGGTCAGGCGTTGGTGTGGCTCTACTCATAGCAACCCTATTAGCACATGAGTTAGTCCTCATCGGGAGGGCTGTTATGCGGCATGGCTTAAGGAGTGAGTGATCACTCAGCCATGCGTTACTTATCTTGAAATCGGTGAAGGCAGCGACCGATTTCCCTTGGGACTGTAGCCGGGACCATCTGACGAGCTCTTTCCTACGTTCTTTCTTCACGTAGTTATTGAGGACTTTAGGGTCCTCAATTGGCCAATTCATTCTGGCCGCTGTTTGTCCGCAAACTTTAGCCCAGCTCTTAGGGTTGATGAGGTTAGGAGCCACTCTAACCTCGGGATACCTAGTCCGCCGTCTTTCTTGCCGACATACAACAGCCTATTGGTCGTGCAGTTCGGCAAGTGGAGAATGCGTTTAATCACCATCCGTAGCTCGATCGCATTTAGAGATGGAATAGCACTATTGATTTTGTACTGGTAGTGTGGGACTAGGTAAGTGGTGATTGAGTCTACTCATTGGTGTGGTTTCAGCTTTAGCTTTTGCACTCTATTTAATGCTGGAGCAAGGTCGGCTTCAATACCCACCGCTGTAATTCCAGCCCAAGGAGAGAATTTCACACCAAGGTTGATAAGGTAGTCACCGGCCCCCGTCACCGGCACCCCTCCACCACTATCGAATGTCAGACCGGGATCAACTAAGTGCCAAAAGTCTTTAGTGGTTTTCACACGGAAGGTTTGTAATTTTAGCTGCGACAGCTTCATACCTAACCCCGATAGGTATGCTTCCGTGTCACTTAGTTGTTTTTGGGCCTGGCCTTCGTCTTGGGCCAAAAGGATGAGACCATCCGCGAAGGCCAGGCATGAGATTTTTACAGATTTGTTGATCTGATATCCTGGTTGACTTTCCAGCGCTTGCAGCAGGAGTTCTAGGGCTGCGTTGAATAGAAATGGGCTTATGGAGTCATCTTGCTTGATCCCGCGCTTGAGACGCACTTCGACTTGTACATCGATCAACTCAATAGTTGTTTGCGTGTGCGTCTTCCACTATACGTCGAAGACCCTTTTTCCGTAACGATGGACTTAGTACCTCATGAGGTACCGTTTCGAACGCCTTAGACATGTCCAGTATCGTTACCACCATTTCCTTGTGGGCTTTCGAAGTGCCACAGCACTTCGTTAAGCAGGTGTACATTGTTGAAGCACCTCGCCTCATTAACAAACACCTTTTGGCAGGGCAAGAAATCCACCACTTTCTTGAGCTTCTTGTCGATGATACCGAAGTACCCTCGACTTAGGATCGAAGCTATTGTTATAGGACGGTAGTTCTCCGCCTTACTACCGTCCTTACCCTCTTTGGGTATCAATGTGGTGTGATTCTTCCTCCAATCGGAAGGTATCCGTGCACATACCATTATCAAGTTGAAGAACCGATGGAGGGCCTCATAAACGGCTGGCTTTCTCACGTCTATAAGACGGATATCATCGGGGCCAGCCGCTGTGGATCTGCTTATCTGGGAAAATCTTTGTTTTATTTCCTCGGGGATTATTTCCAAGAGTACTCGTGATAACCTTTTGGTGGGTCGCTATTTCCCAGATCTGGGACCTGTATCTCAGGCTCATGACCCCAAAGGTTGTTGTACAGGTCCTGCACGTCCGCATTTGAACACCTGATCCCAGGGGTGTCCAACCAGTCCACGTTTGTGCGAACGTGCCGTGCCACAAGAGAAGGATTTTTCTTGTACAGATATTGCGTTTTGGCGTATAAGTAGCGCCTGCGACTGCTTCTGCCACCACGCGCTCCCCTCTCTGTCCCAGCTTTTCTCGGGCGTACACCGTCTTGGCCGACTGTAAGGACTCAGGAGTACATAGTATTGATAAACCCCTGGGGTACGTCGTATTCCCAATACGATGTCCGCCTTAAACCAATACCTAAATGTTCGAGGGCCGTTAATACTGTTCGAGTTCGTTGGTAATTCTGGGGTAGCTGTTGTGCAAGGACCGACTCAACGATCTTACTGCGCCACCCTATGTACTCTCGGGTGTCGCGCTAGATGGCCTCCAGATTTTTTAATAGGGCCACAGCCTCTTCTTGTAATGCACCGAGATCTGGAGTCGCCCGCCTATGAGCTGGGCTTTTGGGCAGTTTTTGTGCTTCTTGGAACCCCGTGGCTCGAGGAGGCAGATTGTGGGCAATCAGATATTGGTCCCTCCTCTTTATGTATTTTTGGTCAGCTCTTTTGTGTCGGAGCTGTGTATTTGTTTTCGTTGGTATGTGGGGCGCCATTGTGAAAGCCATCATTTTGTCGCCATAGTACCTCACTCCACATTCCAGCATCATGCGAAGTTCATCCTCGGTGAAGATCTGGTTATGCCTTCGCCAAGGAGGCCGACCATGTGCGGTACCAGCAGCCTTCGCTTCATTTATGGCTTCAGAATGGCTGTGCCGCATGTGTTGGGAGAGGCCTACCACTGTCGCGAAAACCGAGTCGCAAATGTCGCATCGCTGCCCGTCGACTACGACTGGTTTCGAACCAAAACATTTTGCTACATGGCACCGGCAGTTGTGACGTGCTTTGTATTCTCTTCCGCATAAAGCGCAGAGGTATGTCACTTCACGTTCGGGGTGTCAATCCCGAACGTGGCGATTCTTATCTGCCGGTCCTAGTGATAGGAGGTTACGGCCCCCTAGGAGACATAGAGGGCATGCTTTCGGTGCAAACCTATGGAATACCACTATAGGGTAACCCATTCCCTCAAACACTTCATTGCACCTCATTTCTAAGTTTATTCCGTCAACCAATTCGTTTCCATGTGCAATAGCCTGGTCATCATCGTGCTCCCCCTGTGGATCATGTGCTGGGAGGGTAGCAGAGCCAGCACATCCATCCGAGGCTGCTTCAATTCTATTTGGAGCAAATTACATTTCCTGGGGGCTTGCTAGGCCCCGTCAGAACTTCTCCCTATCCGCTATAATCTCCAGACCCCTCCAGGAAAGTCTCTCTGAGGCTTACCCGAGCAGCACTGCTCATGCAGTTGTCGACTGGGATCCGCCGACAAGGGGGTAGAGGTTCTAAATCACCCCATGGGTCCCATCGGCTACCAGTATGCTGCAATTGCCATGACGTTTTGCGGACCTGTTCAAAATATCGTCCGGCCAATAAAGGGCGCCATATCAAAGGCAATCAGTCTGTCGCCATAGAACCTCAGTTCGCACTCCAGCATAGTGCGAATTTCGAGGTCTGAAACTCCCTTCGTGCTCTACGTACAGTTTTTCTCATTCTCTCTAGTCTGTCACTCCACCATTCATTTTCCCTTTCCACTGTTCTAGTGATCCGGGGAATTGTCCTCTTGCAAGCGTCCTGTAGCTTTCTTTGCATTCGTTTTCTCTACACCCCCTTCCTTCATGTTTGCCACCGCATTTACTGCACGCTGGATCATCTCTACATTTTCTGGCATTGTGTCCGAAGTGGCAACATTTGAAGCATATGCCCACATTCGTACTCTCTTCAACGTAAATCCATGCCATGTCTACCGTGATCCGCCCTGCATTAACTAGTCTTCTGAATGCCGTCTGGTTGGTCGTGATGGTCACGTTCTCCCTCCAGCTGCTATTTCTACAGACCTTTCTTCTCACCACTTTGTTACTATCCCATTCATATTGTGTCCAGTCGCTCGTAAGTCCAGCATTCTGCTCTCTGAGCACTGTGACTATATCCGCAGTCGTATACCCTTTGTCAAGTCCTGTTAGGAGGAGCTGCGGGGTTAGCGATGTTCCCTGTACTCTTACCCTTCCCTCTCTCAATTGCTTTTTTGATTTTCTCTTTTTCAATTACATTCTCACTCTCTATTATCATGGCCCCACTCTTGAGTCTTCTCTCATATGTTACCCCCTCCATACTTCCCTCCTGTTGTAAGCATTGTCTCACCATTCTTGCTATATTCTTGTCTTCTGTACTCTTATCTTCTGCATTAGATTCCTGTTCTTGACTTTCCTCATTTAGTGTCACCACTATTTCTAGTGGTGGTGGTGGAGTTTTCCATCCTGGTCTTGTTTCCTCTGTGGCTTTTTGTCCTCGTTCTTGATTTCTATTCAGGTCTGCATACGTTTTATTGCTTGTTTTCTTCTTTCTGCGTCGTCTAGCTCTCCCTTCCCCAACTGTAGATCGCGCAGCGTCGGTTTCCATATCTGTGATGGTCGCTGCCTCATTCGTGTCGCTGGCTGCCTGATATGGTTGCTATTTCCGGTACCTTCTTTGTTGTGTCGACCAGTCTATTGCTCTTGTCACTTGCGTTCTGCCGTTTTGGAAGTATATCTATTCTACGCGTCAGTTCCATTATTTTCCACATTGCTGATGTTACCTCTGATCCCAGAGACCTGCTGCGGATATGGGTACGAACCGGCGCGACGCCTCCACGTGGCCGTCTCCCGGATTTTCAAGGTCCGAGGGGAAGATACGGAAACCGCTGCAACTGTGGTGCTCTTCGCGTTCCAAACCGTATCTTCCTGCTAGAGGATTTCATGGATCTCGAACTTTTATGCAGAAAACTCATCCCCGATCAATTTCATTTATCTCAGTAGGATATGCTTCACATATTACTTTTCTGAGAAATAGTTTGAAATGTACCTATTGCTTTCTATTTAATTTTTTGGGCTTTTTGACCATCAGAACAAGATTGCAATTTTCTTGAAATCTTCCTGAATGTTTTTGTATCGTTTCAAATATTTTAACAAAATAATGAAAAAGATTTGAAATTTATATCTGAATAAAATTATTCTTTTTCTGTTCGAATAAAGTTTCAAAGTTTTGACCTTTTCGTGACTTCTCTTAACGTTACATACTGAATCAGAGGTATTCTGCATTACATTCAACGAGTATTTGCAATACAAAATTGAGTAACAAAAAAATTTGTTTTTGTGAACATACGAGTATTTAAATGAATTTCAAAAATGCAATACTTTCGACGAACTTCAATGTTAAATCAATATGACTCGGGCTTAGATGAAAATTTGTATTCAGTTATTCATTTTTGAGTCGTAATCTACATTTTCATTCTTTGGAAGAAATTGAGAATGACTTTTTTTCAATTTAAGTTACATCAGAATATTGGAAACAATTTTTCCCTTATTAATATTCCAATGGGACTTTGATTCAAATTTTACTTTGCCAACTTTGCCAAATTTTGAAAACTTCTTTTAGATTTTTTCTCCAAGTTATCGATTGACGTCATATTCGAAACAAAAGGATTTCATCATTGAAATGTTAGTTTTAGTGATCTGAATAGTTTCAACAGTTTCTTTTTTTAATTTCTCATCCATCATAGGGAAGTATCTCGAAATTGGCTAATTTGGCAGAGTGAATTCATTAATTGCTTTTCAATTAATAAAAACAGTAGGTTTTTAGAAAGTTTCAATATTTTAACTTTTTTAATTCAAAGTAAATTCCCATAACTGATGTTATATTTCAAAACATTTCAAGAAATACTTGTTTGCTTACTTCAAAGTTTGTTTGTTGTTTGCTTACTTCAAAGTATAATAGTTGAAACAGTAATTCCCTGGTTAATAATAATTATTATATACTTTGTTTCATCAAAAATTGACAGACGAGTAATATAAAATAATATCATGAGAAATGAACAGCAAAAATAGGTAAATAGCCCACTTCATCGGAAAGAGAAACAACCCCTATACCTATATTTTTATTTTCAAAATTAAAATATAAATGTGAAAGAAATATTTTGGCTCTCTATTATTCCGAATTATTGTTTTTGTCAGGTTATTATAGAGGTTAAGTTATTTTTTACTCAAAATGTTAATAGCAAAACAGAAACGAAAAGGGGGGCGAATGCTATTATTTTTTTAATTGGTATATAATTTGAATATATGTAGAATATGTAGATCCACCACATGTATAAATGAGTTCATGATAAGTAAGGAATGCTGACTAAACGTATGTTAAAATGTAATACCTATATTTTAATGATAGTTAGCTCTTGAAGTTCATATAGAACTCAAATTCGCAAGAATAACTTCCTGCGTTAATGTAATGAACCCAATAGTTAAATAAACCACGCTGTTTTGATTCATACAAGAATTATAATTTGTTATATTAAGAGTACTTACTGCAAAAAATTTGTTTCATGTAACCTTGGTCATCACGGAGGCACTAATTTGAAGAGGAGAGACGGCACACCATCAGACTTGATCCAAGCAGTATCCACCATGCAACAAACTCACTCCAAGGCAGCACCCAGTCCCAAAGTCCTAAGAAAGCACTCCACAAAAAAGATATACATCACCTGAACCCGAAAATTTTTCTATGACTACAGCTGGACACCACGCCTAGACCGACTCGAATGCTGAAATTTACGTACCTGGTCCAAACACAATTAGTCCGGTGTATGCTAAAGTTATCGTTACAGTGTCGGGAAAACACAACCAGGAGGTTGTAAAAATAGTTAAACCACTGTAACAATTACCACACTGCGACTAACAATCCCAAAATGGAGTGTTTGGCTTCCCGATTCGGCAAATTTCATCCAGGAATCTAGACTTCGAATCACAGGTTAACATCTTAACCTGTCAGTTTGTAAATAAACAAAGGAGGGAGAAGTAAAGTTAATCTCATGGCGGTTGCCGACTACGCCGGCGAAGGGGGGCATAATAGTCCATGAAATCATGATAGATTTCGATGGAGCTTCTAAGGGCGATTAAGGATATTGTTTTGAATAAGCCCTGATTCTGCAACCCGAGTGTTCTAAGACATCGGGTTGTCTCCCTGGGTAGTGCCCCCCTTGTTCCTACCACTATTGGTAGGACTTCGGCATGGTCCGCATGAAACCTTTGCCGGAATTGAGGTAACAGTCGGCTATATTTTTGTATCTTACTGTTTCGTCCCGAAACGAGGCCATCCCCATCTTCGTGGCGGACTGTTACATCGACCACGAAGACCCTTCCTTGGCGCTGTATCACCAAGTCGGGTTTTAGATTCCCGCCACGGGGGTCGACTATCGTCGGCTCCACCGTTACTGCTACCTCTGTGCCTTGCTTAGTAATTTCTGCAACGATGAGGTCGCGAATCTCATCGTGCCTTCTGATCCGTGACGACTTTGTATATCTGTACTGGCCCAATATGTGGCCCAGTGTCTCCAACTGGGACCCACATTGGCGGCAGTTCGGATCAGGTATTGGTCCGGCTCTACTCATGGCCACCCTATTAGCGCATGAGTTAGTACGCATTCGGAGGGCCGTTATCATGCGACATGGATTTAGCAACGTAGGGTCGCTAAGCCATGTGTTACTAACTTTGGAGCCGGTGAAGGCTGCGACCGACTTTCCCTGCGACTTTTGCCGGGACCATCTGGCAAGCTCTTTCTTACGTTCTTTACGAACGTAATTCTTTATAACTGTTGGATCAACTGGCCAGTTGATCCTCGCCGCCTTCGCCAAATTACGTAGACGGACCTCCAGTCTGGATCCGGCGGCGAGAGCTTGCATTGCTGGGTCGGGATTGTTCCAAAACTTTAACCCAGCTTGTAGGGCTGATGAGGTTAGGAGCCATTCTAACCTCGGTATTCCTAGTCCCCCGTCTTTCCTGCTGACGTATAGCAGACCATTTGTCGTACTATTCGGCAGGTGGAGAATAGCTTTTATCACTACCCGTAGCTCCTGGTCCATCGCTCTGATCTCATTGAGTGATGGAATCGTGACGTTGATTTTGTACAGGTAGTGCGGGACCAGGTAAGTGGTGATTAAGTCTATCTCCTGGTGTGGTTTCAGCTTTAGCTTCTGTACTCTTGCTAAAGCTGAGGCAAGGTCGGCTCTGATACCCTCCGATGTAATTCCGACCCAGGGAGAGAATCTTACACCAAGATAGACAAGGCAGTCACCGGCCCCCATTACCTGCACCCCGTCACCACTGTCGAACTTCAAACCGGGGTCAGTTAAGTGCCAGGAGTCTTTAGTGGTTTTTACACGGAAGGTCTGGCATTTTTGGTGTGAAAGTTTCATACCTAACCCCTCTAGGTATGCTTCCGTGTCACTTAACTGTTTTTGTGCCTGACTTTCGTCTTGCGCTAACAACACAAGGTCATCAGCGAAGGCCAGGCACGTTACTTCTTCAGATTCGTTGATCTGGTACCCCGGCTGACTCTCCAGCTTATGCAGCAGGGGCTCTAAGGCTGCATTAAATAGAAACGGACTTAGGGGGTCACCTTGCTTGACCCCCCGCTGGAGGCGCACTTCGACTTGTGCGTCGTTCAATTCGAGTGAGGTTTGTACACCTGAGTAGGCATCTTTCACAATCCTCACAACTTGTGCAGGAAAACCCTTTCTACGTAACGTGGGATTTAGTACATCATGAGGCACCGTGTCGAATGCCTTAGACACATCCAGGATCGTTACGACCATTCCCTTATGGGCTTTCGAGTGCCGCAGCACTTCGTTTAACAGGTGTACGTTATTGAAGCACCCCGCTTCGTTAACGAACCCCTTTTGGCGGGGTGAGAATTCGACTACTCTCCTCAGCTTCTTGTCGATGATACCGAAGTATCCTCGACTTAGGATCGAGGTAGTTCTCCGCCTTGCTACCGTCCTTGCCTTCTTTTGGTATTAGAGTGGTTCGATTCTTCCTTCAGTTGGATGGTATCCGGCCACATACCATCACGAGGTTGTAAAATCTATGGAGGACTTCATATACGGCTGGCCTTCTTACATCAATTAGCCGGATACCGTCTGGGCTAGCCGCCGTGGAACTGCTTATTTGGGAGAGTCTTTCTTTTATTTCGTTTCGAGTTATCTCGGATAAAACATGAGATAACTCGATCGGAGGGTCATTATCTCCCAAATCTGGGATCTGTACTACAGGCTTTTGACCCCATAGTCTCTCGTACAGATCCTGTACGTCCGCGTTTGGACACCCGATCCCGGGGGCGTCCAACCAGTCCACGTTGTTATGGACGTACCTTGCCACAAGGGACGGATTTTTACTATACAGGTCTTGGGTTTTGGCGTAGAGGTAGCGCCTGCGACTACCCCGGCCTCTACCCGCTCCCCTCTTAGGCTTTGGGATTCTAGGGCGGCCGTCGGTTTGGACGACGCTTAACACCCATGAGTACATCGTATCGATGAACCCTTGGGGCACGTCATAGTCCCAAAACGACGACCGCTCCAAGCCAGCACCCAAGTTCGTAAAAGCCGTTAATTCTGTTTGAGATCGTTGGGCATTCTGGGGTATCTGTTGAGCGAGAACCGACTCAACGATCTCTCTGCGCCACTCCCTGTACTCTAAAGTGGCGCGCTGGATGGATTCCAACTCTCTGACTAGGGCCGCAGCCTCTTCTTGCATAGCCAGGAGTGGATCCGCCAGCCCGCGGGCTGGACTGTCGGGCAGATTCACTGTTTCCTCGATTTCATCGAGGTTTTCTTGGCGCCCTGCGGCTAAAGGAGGGAGATTGTGCTCTATAAGGTATTTGTCCCTCCTTACTTTATATTTAATATCAGCTCTTTTATGCCTCAGTTGCGTATTGGACTTTGTTGGTATGTAGGGCGCCATGTTAAAGGCAATAAGCCTGTCGCCGTAGAACCTCACTTCGCACTCCAGCATAGTGCGAATTTCATCCTCGGTAAAGACCTGGTTATGCCTTGGCCGAGGAGGCTGATAGTATGAGGCACTAGCGATTCTCGCTTCATTTCTGGCGTCAGGATGCCTGTGCCGCATGTGTTGGGAGAGTCCCATGTCTGTCGCGAAGACCGAATTGCAAATGCCACACCGCTGCCCGTCGGCTACAATCGGCTTCGGCCCGGTGCATTTAGGTAGATGGCACCGGCTGGCGTGTCTGTTTTTATATATTTTACGGCATTTCGTACATATAAATTTAATTTCTCTGTCGGGGTGCCAATCCCGACAGTGCCGTTCTTCTTCCGCCAGAGACAATGACAGGAGGTTCCTGCCCTCGAGGAGACATAAGGTGCAGGACCTCTCTGTGTAGTTCTGGGCTACCGGTATTGGGTAGCCCATACTCTCCCATATTTCTTTTAAGAGAGTCTTTTAAGAGAGTCATAGTTACTCCCGCCGTTTACCCGCGCTTGCTTGAATTTCTTCACTTTGACATTCAGAGCACTGGGCAGAAATCACATTGCGTCATCATTCGCTGGGACCATCGCAATGCTTTGTTTTGAATAGCACATTCCCTTGGCAGTGGTTTCGCTAGATAGTGGGTAGATACAGTGTGAATCTCGTTGATCCATTCATGCGCGTCACTAATTAGATGACGAGGCATTTGGCTAATTCTGCTCATCGTCATCTCTACATGAGTACTTTCTTGCGGCACAGCTACTTGGGAGAATACGGCTACGGACCATATTGGAGCATAACCCCTGGACCTTACTTTGCCGTACCCTGTGACTCATCTCACTACCTACCACTCTTGGCCGGGTCCCTTTCAGGGAAACCGTAACTGCCCGGAATGACGGTCGCGGCTGGAAAAATTAGGAAAATGGGTCCTTGTAAGGAACGGTAATTAGCCTGGGGCCCAGAAGGGCCTCCAGTTTCCGGGGAATGCCTCGTGGAGGCTTGCCGCAAGAAGCTAGCCATCGGCCCACTTCTTTCCGCCGCCGTTTTGCCGCAGCAACACGACTCGCATGCCATGTGCCCGAGACATAACAATAAAATAAATAATAAGAAGTATATATAAAACAGATAAAATACGAGCTGTGTACATCTGTCACAAAGAAGACCCGTTGTTCTCGAAGGAGAGCAGCGTATAAAGGAATTATGATTACCTGTGAGTTCGTGTGAGGTGAAGAATATATGTATGAAGTTATGATGAATGAATGAGTCATTAATAATTTCGTCTTGCTCATAAGGGAGTTATGGAAGATGATCCAGTGGGATGAGTAATTGCGTATCAGAATCGAGTTGTTCGTTAGAAATCATGTGATAAATGTCGAAGGATATCCCCATAGATTTTGATATAACAAAACAAGGTGAGAAATTAAAAATAACAATAGTGCTTTTAATGAAGTTGCACTAATTGGATGTTGGAGAATATATTTTGTGATGGTGAATATTCATTCAAAAAGAGAAATATTGGAGGTCACTTTGAAAGTTAAATTATTCCGAAAATAAATTATTGCTAAGCTCAGTGATCGTTTCGTTTAGGTTATTATTAAAGATAAGTTATTTTTTCACTCAAGGTATTTATAGCAAGATAGAAACAAAAAGGGGGTATATAATTTGGATATATGTAGATTATATAGATCCATCACATGTATAAGTGGATTTATAAAAAGTAAGGGATGCTGATTAAACGTATGTTAAAATGTAGTATTTAAATTGTAATGATAGCTGAAGAATATTATGTAAAACTAAATTCGCAAGAATAATTTCTTGCGTTAATGTAATGAAACAAATAATTGAGTAAACTACGTTGTTGTTATATATACAAGAATTATAAGTTGTTATTAGTACTTACTGCAAAAAAATTTATGTTTCATGTAACCTTGGTCATCACGGAGGCACTAATATGAAGAGGAGAGACGGCACACTATCAGAGTTGATCCAAGTAGTAACCACCATGCAAAAAAATCATTCCCAAGGTCTTAAGAAAGCACTCCACAAAAAAGCTACACTTCCCTTACCTGAAAATGTATCCATTGCTACAACTGGACACCAGACCTAAGCCATAGACCGACTCGGATGCTGAGATGTACGACAATTAGTTCGGACAAGGTAAAGTTACCGTCACAATGACTGCAAACTATCACCAGAACGTTGGAAAACTAGTCAAATCGAAGTAACAATTACCACACTCCGACGAACAATCCCAAAATAGAGTCTGGCCCCGATTCAGCAAATTTCATCTAGGAATTTGGGCTTCGAATTACGAGTTGTAAACAACGTAAGCTGTCAGCCATAACCAGCCAATTTGTAAATAATCAAATTAGGCGAGAAGTGAAGTTACCGTTCCAGTCATCATTTCAACCAACGTTGCACTAGGCGAACAACCCGTTGTCATAAATCCGGAATGTAGATGTAGTTCGCCACTTCAACCACCGTCGCATCAGATGAACTAAGCCGAGCAAGCAATCAGCATCGACTGTCGAACAATAATTCATTGGTCCAAGGTCAACCAGGCAGTCCACCCATACAACACTGGATGGGGTGCCGTAGTATCATTTTCGTTTGCTATGTTGATGACACTGCAGCTCACGGAATATTCAACCAAGAGGGCGTTACGACCTTAGTGAAATGTAGCTGTGGCAGACTTCCCAGACAGAACTGAAGTGAACAGTGCCGAACTCAGTTTTTGGTGCCACGTGAGAACTCCATGACCGAAACTTTCAATTTCATGAATTATTTTGTTCTGTTTTGAATGATCAGCTTTTTTCAAATCTCAAATGATTGTGCCTTATTTATGAAGCTGGAGGCCAGCTTTTCTAAGTGGGGGAGATGTGTCAAGTATGAAAAAATATTTTTTGAATTTAATATAATTTCTCATTTTCAAATGAATAATTCAGTCATTCTATTCCATTCATTCATCGCATATCACATTTACAATGTTACAAACATTGAATTTCTGATTTCAATGTTTGTAACAAAATCAGGTTTTCTTTCCCGATTATTGCGATAAATTTAAATCGTCGTTGATAATCGTGGAATCAGCAATCGTCAGCGTAATTATTCCTGATGAAAGAATATTTTTTCTTATAAATTGGAGTTGGAGTACTGCTTTTCCAATTAATGCTTTTGGTTACCAGTTTTTGTTGAAGTTACTCACTCCAGAAATGACTTGACACACTCGTCCTAAAAATGCAAGTAATGATTTCGATTTATATATTTTATTATGAACCAGTTAGTCCAAAAGTGTTTTTAAAGATTAGTATTTAATTTAGAAGCATTTTAATCACTTGTTTGTATTTTTTACTGATTTTGTTGTGCTTTGTTTAAATGTTCCATTCACTTCAATATGTAATAAACCAGTCGAAATTCACTTCACTTATTCAATCCCGAATACCAAGGTAATGTTATAACACAAAATAAAACTAATCCTACCGCTGCCAAGCTAAATAGTACATTTTGGTTTTCAAAAAACACTTCATTGTGAGATTTTTTCACTAAACAGTTTTACAAAAACGCAACATGTGTTTCGCTTTTCAATAGCTTATTCAGAGAGTAAAGACACGCTTGAAGAAGCTGTTGTATAGAGAAATACGTGTTGCGGTTTTGTAAAACTGTTTAGTGAAAAAAATCTCACAATGAAGTGTTTTTTAAAAACATTTTGGTTTTTAGTTGTCTCGTATTGATTCCACTCTGAAATTTCGTTTAACTGGAGAAGTTTAGTGTTTCTTGAAAGTATTTTTGTTAAAACTTTCGAATCTTCTAAGTATATTAAAAAAAACTTCTTGAGGAGAAATCACATCTTGAATAAAATATAGAGTGAATATTACTGGAGTTTTTTCCCAACACCAAACCGTTATTTCAACACCTCGACACGTGTTTCGATCACCAAGTGATCATCTTCAAGAGGAAGATCAAACTATGCATACTTACAAAGTTATCCTTATTTATACCATAGATACCTGTTTTACGTACCTGCCTCTTGAGTGTCTTGATTTAATTTTACAATTTTCCTTATCTACTTGTCTCAAATTAATTTATACATAACGACACATTGTGAAATTCATCCATAAGGTCACTTTGTAAAATTTATTTAAGATAAGTAAATAAGGCAAATTGTGAAAATTGATTTAAGACACTCAATACCTAGAACAGGTATCTGTGGTATAAATGAGGATAGCTTTGTAAGTATGCTCAGTTTGATCTTCCTTTGAAGATGATCACTTGGTGATCGAAACACGTGTCGAGGTGTTAAAAGAACGGTTTGGTGTTGGGAAAAAACTCCAGTATGTTGCGATTGAAGAACGCAAATCAAAAATAACGTACCAGGGTTTAGTTCATTTATTGTAAACTGTTCCAAATATAATCACGATTAGAGGATATCAGTTTCAAACTAAAAGATTTTGGATGAAATGGAATTGAACAATTCAGAGCGTTGAAACATGCAAGGATACATTTTGTGAAATTACCGAAAAGGCACACTTGAACATTGAAAGAATAACTGATATGAAATATAAATTCGAATGTAAAAGATATATGACAAATGGGGTCAGTTTTTAGTATAAGTAAGCAACGATAAGACGATGGATAATATCGCGACTTTTTTTTTGGTAAATTCAATTGAAGAAGCTGCCGAGGTCCGAAGCAAACTATGATGATGCCTGAAGCTTATGATTGCTGAAATATCGTCCATTGTTACAGACGTTCGAGTCGATTCACAAAGATCGACGGATAATGTTTTCAAACATGTTAGGTCATTGAATATTCTACGTGAGTCGATTGAGTCTTGAGCAGAAAAGTACTAATTTATTTGATATTTGAAACATTTTAACGATAGATGTCATATCTTGAAAATATTAGATAAAAATGTGGAGTGCTTGAATAATATGTAAGTAAGGAAATAAAAATTGCAAAATCAATTGAACAGACAAAGGTTTTACTGTTATTGCGATAGAAAAAAAAAAGTTAGTAAAACTGTAGATTTCCATCTCAAAATTATTTTCAATTTATTGAAAATTTCAATTCAAGCAACGAATGGTTTATTATGAAAAAGTCTTGTTTTTTGCTAGCTGAAATTTTTATGGATAACCTTGAAATTAACTTTCTTATATCATTTGTACTGGTACAGATACGTAGGAGACATCTCAGTCCGCAGGCATTTGGGCAAGTTTGTCAAATTTCTCAATTCCATCCACACATCAAATAGTCACCACTAAAATGGAGGTATAAATCAATACCTAATAATGAAAATGATTTTGCAATTTTCCATAAACCATCTTATACGGACAATGTCGTAGGTACATAATTCTTCGACACATCCCTACCAGCATAAAGTAGGAGCATTCATGAGAATGCTTCACAAACTATTGAATATTCCACTGTTGGAAAGTTATTTTCAGAGAGAACAGAGTTTTATCAAGGTAAATATTGACTCTTTATTACAAGAACAAATGTAGTAAAAACAAAACTTGGGAGAATGGCCAATATTAATAGGAAAAGAATTGAAAAATGTATCAGAATTGAGGGCGGGCCAGTTGAGGGAGACACTATTTGGAACTGACGTCCAATATATTTCATTTCCTGTTGAATGCGCTTCATTAATTGTCATTTAATTTCTATCGACATCTCTGTAGCTTTTTAGTAACTAATAATGAAAATTTGAATTTTTTCATGATAAATATCAGGGTTTTCATTCTTATTCCTACACTATAACGAATTCATCATTTCGGTAGCTTCTTATTTAGAACCATTAATTGAAAATCGGATTTAAATATGAAAAAAAAATGTGTGTGTACTTTTGTATGCACGTAAGATGTTATACTTCATTTTTTCAAATTATTTCTCGCTGGTTTGTTTGAATATTTATTTGAGTTCATTCATATATTCCAAATATTTATTTTAAGATTTTTTCAAGGGAGAAGTATTCAACTTAATTTAATATTTGGACTAATTTAAATTTTTCCGGACTTTGTATAGTTAAAAAAAATTAAAAATACGCTTTTAAAGGACATCGAACTAAAAAGTTGAAAATTATTTTTTTAAATAAGCTTAAAACAATAACGAACTAAAAATACTAGCATTATTGTGAAAAAAGCGGTGGGCGCCTGATATACAAAAATATGGATCAAAGCACCCACGCTTTTTTCACAATAATACTAGTATTTTTCGTTCGTTATTATTTTGAGCTTATTTAAAAAAAAATATTTTCAACTTTTTAGTTCTATGTTCTTTAAAAGCGTGTTTTTTAGTTTTTTTAAACTATATTTATTTTTTAGTCCGATTTATTGTCAAAAATATTTTTTTTAAGTTCTAGTCACTAGTATTATAAATCTTTAACAGATGGCGCAAAAATGTAAAATTCTTCTCAAACAACATAATAAAGTTTGAGCTCTCAAATTCTATAGTAATAATGAGATGCAGTAAGTCTCCAACAGAGGGCCGACAGTTGTAGAATTTGTTTCGAAGTAAAGAGAAAAATTGCAGTAATAATTTCAAAAAACCATTCAGTCTTGATGTTTTGATTTAAAGTTTCATTCAAAATATTAATGGACCTAAAATATTTTTTCAGTGAATAATTTTATTTTTCAAATCAATCTTTTGATTCGATATGTATGTCAAGCACCTTAATTCTAATTTTTCGATTTTTTGAAATATTTGAGTAACTGTATTTTTTAGGTGTACAATTTACGATAAAGTTTTCATTGTTGGAATCCATATTCAGATTTTCTTTCAAATAATCAAATTAGATTTGAAAATTATTATTATTATTACATATAATTGAAGGCTGAGGACAAAATTCTATGTAAGCCTAAAAACGAAGGATATCAACAAGTTAATACAATGCATGCAAAAAGAAAAGAAAAATAATATATGCATAGAGGCGATTAAGCAAATGTTTATTTTGTTTTTGAAACTGAATCGGAATTCATAACATCTTCCGTTTCGTTAAAAACTTTTTTCTGTACTGAATCACGGGTAATTGTGAATATTTAAATATTTCATCTGTAGTAAAAAAATTTCGCTAACACTTATAATTCTTAAAATATGTTTTTTATTTTGATTTTCTTTTGAACAACGTATCAATGAGGTTACGTATAGCGGCATCTGTCCGTAATTGATAGTTACGTACAGCGCCATCTGCCCGCAAACAGATCAAGCACTAATTGATAGTTACGTACAGCGCCATCTGCCCGCGAATAGATCAAGCAATGCTGCCGATAATTCTGCCAATACAGATCCCGAGCTTGAGAGTTACAAACAAACATACATATCAGCAAACATACATACAGGTGAAGCTAATATAAAGCGTGTAAAAACAACTTTTATCACTTATAAGCACAGTAAATTATCTTTAAATCAATAAATTGTTAGTAAATATCAGTCACCACTATATATTATTTAGAAAAATATATATTTAAGTATATTTATATATATTTGATTTGGACTGATACAAAACACGTGTTGTAGGTTCAAAAACACTTGAATAAATATCATGAACACAGATGCCAGTTCTCACGCAAACATACGTAGATGTCTTTACTTTTACTCTGTTGGTAACTTTTTTTGAAAAACTGAAGTGTATACCAGTTAATTTCAGGGACTTCCTCTCCGACAGAGTACTGTTGTGCCTATAACGACCGTCCTCAAGTGAGGTGTTTTTTAAAAAATAAACGAGTTCGAATAAATATTGAAGTGAAAAACATTTTAACAGAACTAGCGTACCCCTACGATAGTAATCAGGCTGGATGTTGGGTCTTCAGTGCGATAATAGATGTGTTATTTGTGAAAGTCATATTGAGAGAACTGGCGGCTCCTCAGTGGAAAAATGAAGTGTTTTAATAAACGAAAAAGTGAATGAGAAAAGTCAAGGTGCGCCCCCGAACGAAGCTTCTGTTCACCATGGACAGTAGGAGTCTGGCCACATGCGCTCGACTTGAGATGCAACGGCCATATAATTTTATTAGTTCGGACTTCCATTGTCTGATATGATATACATTGATTTGAAATCCTTGAAAGAATCTATAAAAATAAAAAAAATTACCCAAAAACAACTATGTCAAGCAAAAAAAATTAAATTACAATGAAATAAAAAAAATTATTAACACGAAATGACAATCAAAAGATTTCAAGTCAAGTTACTTTACGACGTTTTGATTGTTAGTATCCACAATCGTCTCCGGGTGATGACTGAGTGATGAAGACGATTGTGGATACTAACGATCGAAACGTCTTGAAATAACTCGGCTTGGAATCTTTTAATTTTCTTTTCTTGTTAATCATTTTTATTAGTTCAATTTCTAGTTATTGCTTGTATTTCTTTTCATTGTAATTTCAGTTTTTTACTTGATATAATTGTTATTTTACAGCTAAACCTTTTTAATATTTATAGATTTTTTCATGAATTTCAAATCAATTTATATCATATTGGACAATGGAAGTGCGATCTAATGAAATGCGCCACGAAACATTGTCAACAACCTTCAAACAAACGGCCATATAAATTACAGAAGAAGTTAAAGTTAACTTCAGGTTGGCGGTTTTTTGGGACGGTGTGCCAACGCATCGTAAAAATTTACTCTGATCAAAATTCGAGTTTTGCGTTGAAATTTGGTATGTAAGGTTAAATTCAATTTCCAAGCACTTTTTTCAAATAACTCATTTCGGTATCTCCAACGCTAACCAGAATATCGATAATTTGGCCGTTTCGCGGGATCGCAGCAGGCTGGGTTTGAGGTTGTCACTCGGGCGGAGAATTGAGAAAAGTGCGGCCCATGAAGGTCTATGCCTGTACCAAAAATCAAATATCTGTTTTAAAAAATGACTGAAATACAGAGGTGTCTTCATCTTGAGTGTGTCACACTGTATAAAATGACTTGTGGTTCTAGCCCAAAATTTTATTCTGATCAAACGAGAACCTTTTTCCAAAAAATGAAAGAACAGCAGTAGTTCTTTGAATATGAAGACCAATTCCACATTTGCAAACCATCTTTTGGCAGAGGGGCATGAGTTCAACCACGACTACAAACTGACCTGGAACCAACACTTGTACAGGATAAAGAGGAAAGCGGAGGTAGCACAGATGCTCGCCAGACGCACCTAGGGAAAAATGGGGGCTAAAACCAGACATGGTATATTGGCTATACACGATGGTGTTTAAACCCATGATAACATACGCATCTCTGGTTTGGTGGCCAAAGATGAAGCAGGCGACCGCCATCAACAAACTAGGCAAGGTGCAAAGACTTGCATGTTTGGGAATGACGGGAGCAATGAGAACTACACCAACAGCTGCATTGGAGACACTCCTGAATCTACCTCCTTAACACTTTGTGATAATGGGGGAGGCCAGGATGGGCCAATTCAGACTGGAAAACTCACCGAACTACAAAAGATCGGACCGAACAGAAATTTCGGAACAAGTGGAGGAGCACATATTGAATATGTGCACGGACCACATGACACCGAAGTACACCTTTAACACAAACTTCACGGCCAAAATTATGAGCCGTGAAGAGTGGAAGACATCCCGAAAACATGTTTGGAAGAAACACCTGGTATACAGATGGATCGAAGACCAAACATGGAACGGAAGGTGGAATATACCGAGCGGATGGAAATCTAAACTACAGCTATCCGCTAGGAGTATATACATCCGTCTTTCAGGCGGAAGTGTATGCTATCTTGCAGTGTGCAAGGCTTATCAAATTGAGACCTCAAAGAAATGAGCGGATCAATATTTTTACAGACAGCAAGAGCGCACTAGGGGCTCTGACAAACCCGAAGGTGACATCAAAACTGGTCTGGGAATGCCATGAAGAAGTGAATGAACTTGCAAACAGGAACAAATCAACTTTGTACTGGGTGCCAGGGCATTTAGGAATCACAGGTAATGATAAAGCTGATGAATGCGCTAGACGCGGATCATCAACTTCATATATAGGTCCTGAACCAGCTCTGAGGGTACCAAAATTATTGGTACGAAACCAGATTAGGACATGGACCAATAAGAAGCACACAGAGTACTGGACAAAAGTACCTGGCAACAAATACAGTAGAACCTTCAATAGGGAACCGTCCGAGAAAAGAACCGAAGAACTACTTCAGTATAGTGGGGATCGGCTCAGAATAATTACAGAGTTACTAACCGGTCATTTCCGCTTAGAGGACACCTGAATAAAATGGGGCTGTACAACGGAGACCTCAGCTGCAGATTATGCAACGAAGGGATAGAAACAGCTCTACACATCTTATGCGAATGTGAGGCACTGAATCACAGGAGGCAGGCAATATATGGACGTACAAAATTACGCCCAAAAGAATATGACGAATATCCAACACGAAACCTGTACAAACTAGTACAGGGAACGAGACTGATGGAATGGGTGTCATGAGAAGATGGGAGAATAAACGCAAAAAGCCCAAGAGGCTGCAGTGTTTTCTGGAGACTATGACTAAATGGACAAGTCACACAGCTCCCAAGGTACAAAAAAAAAGTATTACATTCGGAATACAAAGGTTTGAAACTCAATCTTTTGAAATACATAGAAATTATTGGATTTAAGATTTTGGAAAATTTACTGAAAAACTTCTTTTGAGAGTTCAAGTTTTTCATAAATATCAATATGCAGATTGATAATAATGAGTAAAAACATTATTCCATATCTCCAAATGTTTAAATAGACTATCAATTCAAACGGGTAACATTCTACATTTGAATAATTTCCTCAGTGATTCGCAACGAACAAAATATTGTTTCTTAAATGAAATGAATCAAAACACTTTTGTCTAAATACCTTTGGTAAATTTCATTTATACGACCGGTTTCGGGTTCGACCCCATTATCAAGAATAAAACTCTACCATAAAGTAAACAAGTCATCAATCACACATAAAATATTGTTTCCTCTGTCAACCCAAACGAATCTGAATAATACACCTTGCACGTACAAAAGTTCTAAAGGTTGATGGCAATTCTTTTCTAGTCCTAAACTGAGTACTTCTTGGTGTGCGCTTTCGCAATGATCCAGAACTTCTAAATCCAATCCGATCCATGTGCAACTGTGGTTAGTCGTTAGTGACATCCACACCTTTGCTCGTGTTCTAGAATAATCGAACTATCTACGCGAATTCACAACCGTTAGATTCATTTCTGCAGGGCAGTTCCAACATGTGAAATATGAACTCTAAAAAGACGTTGCCAGAAGGCGATTTTGAGTATCTGCTTACGGTCATTTTGAGGTTAGACATTTCTGACAAATTAGATGGCCATTGCTGCATTCAATCACAGGTATTGAAAGTCGCATCAGATAGACTGAACATTGCAGCTAAGCTAGGATAGCTTCCTCGAGAGATTTGATGTCTACACCAGATTTGAATGTGGTTTTGAGGATACCAAACAAGATGTTCCATGAACTACAATCTCTGCAGATTTTCCAGTTAAGTTACAACCAGTCTTCGCGAAAGGACATCTTTCATTGGTGAAACGATATCATTTCTACTAAATAATCTCTTTTAGTTGGACATCCACATGAAGGACAAGTTGCAGGACATTTGTTACACTCCCCAAAGTAGTAATGACTGAAAGCGTATTTCATCAAATGAGATTCAATTTTGCACAAACAATAGAGACATTTAACTCCATCCATAAATTTTTCGAGCAGTGATGTTGCCATGCTGATTCCTGAAAAAATTGCAAAGTTTAGGTCAAGATCCATGGGTATCAACTTGAAAATTTCGTTGAAATCACAAAAAAAGCGGATTTTTTGTAAAAACACTTTGTGCAGGTAGAAAACCACTTTTTCAAAATATTTCAACCCACAGTGATTTAAATGAAAAATAATCAGTATTCAACAAACACAACCTTCAGAAAGCTCTATAGATCTTCTACAGCCTTGATTTCAATTTTAATTTGTAATAAATATTCAGATTCGAACAGATAAGTACTAACAGATAGATTCCAATTCTCATTTATATCATGAAAATTCGAGCAATTACTAATATTGATGGGCCTCAATTTGTTTGATATGATTAACGTCATACCTAACAAAAAGATAAAGTTTCCGTTTCACATTGATTTTTGTCTACATATCCTTTAGCGACATTGGTAGACTTCCAGCCACCGTGCCTCTTCAAATTTGTGATATTCCCACCATTATCTGCAAATAACGTCGCTGAAGTTAGAGAGGAATGCTATGTTCTGTGTCATTTTTAGGATTGGGTGAATTCAAAAATTCTGCGATTGCTATTCCAAAATTCATAAAATCGTAAATAGCAACAGGTTAGTCTGGAAAGTACGAAAAATACTACTTTCTCAAAGAAAAATTGTCCGGGAAGTGGGTCCTCCCCGGACGAAGAACGTTGCCCGCTGAACTGAATATATTTCAACTATAACTTCAATCACCAAACAGTCTGTGTCACACCCAGTTCCCAGGATTGAATTTATCAAAAAATTATGACAGTTCCAAATCAGAACATGAAATATTCAGGATACGGAGTAGAAGCGAAATGTATAAAAGATAGGTGTTTCCAAATGGAAATGCAAGCAATTATTTCCTCTAAAAACTGAACGTCTTTTATTTCTCGTTCCCTAGACCATTTTGATGTATTTATTTTCGAATTTTATTCCCATATTATCATTTACATAATTTTACAAATTTTGAATTTCTTCTAGAGTTCTCATGCAGATTTATGTATATTGAAAGTAGATACATCACTACTGTTTTTCATAAATCCATTCTATATATTTCAAAATGAAACAACATAAAATTTAGAAAAATATATGTAAAGAAATTGGATTTCTTTAATTTTGAATTTGTCGCACTCCGCATGCTGGCATATCAATTTCAAACGTTTTAGTCTGTAGTTTATTGGAAAGGAGGAATAGACTTTGTATGTCGTTTCTTTCATTTCAGCAACACATTGCTTTATTTCAATCCTAACCCTTAAGACATAGTCTTATAAAACGACATACATGTTTATTGAAATACCTTTATGGAGAAAACTGGAATATTTCCGGCTAGTGATGGGAAATCAAACATTTATTATGTGACGTCAATAACAAAAATATTTGCTATACCAGAAGAACTACAGTCTGTTGCTCTTTATAAAGAGTAGATAAAGACAGCTGCGTATAATAAAGTGAAAAATATTTTAAAGAAAAAACTACAGACTAAAAAGTTTGACATTGATATACCAGCACGCGAAGCGCGCCAAATTCAAAATTAAAGAAATGTAATTTCTTTACATATATTTTATTTCTATGTACAATTGAAGTATCAATGAAGATCCTGTATTGACAAATATGTTTTACATAAAACTGACCGGTAATTTTCATTTAGTGATAAACCTCCCATTATATTATATACTTTCAAATCATTTTCAAAAATTCAACGAACGGTCACAATTGATACACCACCGACTCAATAGTTACTTTTTGAAAATACTTAGTTCCACTTTGTAACGAATAGTGATGGATTTTAAAGGAAAGCCTGAGGAAAAAATTGTATTTTTTCCCAGGAGATACTGGGGTAGCTAATGAATCATCGAATTTTCTCCTCTCTGTCTATCTCCGTGTATATGTGATTCATCAATTTATTCATACATTTGGAATATTTCTCTGGAATATTTTCACGATGAACCTTGAATTGTTGTCACTGTCCGAAAGTAATTTCAGAAATGTGAAAGAAAATTGTCCTATGGGCTTGCAAATGTACATGAGCAGTTTACTTGGAATCGCGCAACAGGAACAAAGGTTTCTTATTTCGTGACTATACATATGTTACGGTAAAAGTACATAGTTCGGTAAATGTATACAATTACCGGTATTGTATACATTTACCGGAGTCTTTGGTAAAAGTAGGAAATAAATTTAAAAAACCTTCTNTCTCTAACAAAATTATAGAAGAACTGTGCAGTATGTGGACAGATTTGAAGATAGTACACGGTAAGCCCAGACACAGTCAGTCACAAGGATCCGTGGAACGTGCAAATCAAGACATCGAAAATATGCTGAGTACCTGGCTGGAAAAAAACCAAACAAATAAGTGGACAGAGGGTCTTCGATTCATACAATTCGCCAAGAACCGAGCTTACCATTCTGGAATCAAGTGCAGCCCGTATGAAGCCATGTTTGGGGTTCCTGCCAAAATTGGTTTGAAAACATCATCACTGCCTGATGATGTTCTGGAAAATATTTCAACTGAAAAAGATTTGGAAGAGTTGGTAAAACAAATAGAAGAAAACCAGTCGGGTGCTGATTCCGTAGAACATGAAGATGGAGAAGTGGATGAACCAAATTAGCTTCTATAAGCACAAATTCCAGAGCAGCCATCAGTGAATGAGCCCAACGCGATTCCAGAAGAATCAGCTTCTAATGAAATTACAGAGAGTCAAGATTCTGTAGCATTTAAACGGGCACATGCTAAGGAAGGTCTTGAAGAGCAAGCGAAGAAAATGCTTAAAACATCTGCAAAGAATCATTCATTTTTCTAGATATGGTTCCAAATCTTCACATTTCATTGCGCGAGTGTGTTAAAAAAAACTTCATTGTCGGATGGGCAAGGCTATCAGAGATGTGTTTGCAAAATTAAGTGTAAAACAGACAAGTGTAAATGTAAAAAGAATGCAAAGCTGTGTAATTCCAAGTGCCATGAGAGTTTATCATGTCAAAACAAATAGTACAAATGTCATACAAAATTTGCCTCTTGTTATTGATTTAGGCAAAAAACCTCTTGTTTTTAATTTAGGTTAAAAAATATCGTAAAACGAGCCTCTTTTTTTAAATTCAGGTTTAAAAAAATAAATAAAAATTACACTACTTGAAAATCTATTTGATTTTATTGTTTTTATTTCTTATTCTCATTTCATTTTCTTACTTTTACCGCTGTACCTTGGTTATTGTATACAATTACCGGTAAAAGTAGATAATTGAGAATAATTTCGTACATTTACCAGTGACTTTGGTGATTTTATACAATTACCGGTGATTGTATACAATCACCAATTATGTACTTTTACCGTTACACATATACCATATAATGTGGAAACTGGTGAATGACTTCCAGTCATCTGAAGAATTACAGATAACCCATTCATGTTAAGGCTCCAGAAATATCAAATTTGTAACTTTCCATTTACATGTTCCATTCCTCATTAACTCTTCTCTCGAATATACACGATTTATAGTGTACCAATATGAATGAGTTTTTCCTCGGATTTGACAACCATTGGAGGAAGCATTTTCGCAAGGATTATTCAGTTTATGGAAAATTTGGGCCATGCGAGAAATATTCCTTGCAACGACATACACTCCTTCAAATGTTGTACACAATTATTACAAATCCGATGTTCATCATCACATTTTTTCACTGGTGGTGAAATTTGAGGCATACATACTTCCAGAATAGCTTCTTCCAGAGACTGTGTTTGAAGATCTATATTCAACTGGCGTGTATCGACATCTCTCAACACTTTCGTACACTTCTTGTTGTTGGTAATATGTGTCGATAATGTTTGAAAATATTATTGTGAAAGCATTCAATTTCGAATGAAAATAGGTACAGTCCTGTTGATCCAGGAGTTTTCCGATTTTTTAATTGATTATCGTGTACAGTGGAAATGGCAAATCAAGCGAAATTAATTCAAAGATTCTACAGAGGTTTGACGTAATGACTTAACTCACAGGAGGAAAGTGTTCAACAGGTAACTTATGTTATATGATGGAATCGGCCGATACTTGATGAAAATCCATAACTAACGTTATTCTAAAAACACTTTATTGTGAGATTTTCACTAGACAGTTTTACAAAAACGCAACAATTGTTGAGCCATACTAACTGAGTTAGTAAGACGAAACACGTGTTGCGTTTTTGTAAAACTGTCTAGTGAAAATCTCACAATAAAGTGTTTTTAGAATACGTTTGGTAACTTATGTGTTATCATGTACTCATTCGAGTCCAGTTTATTAAAATATTTGTCTATTTGGTAAATGTGGAACTTGTCTGTATGGAATAGTTGCTAGAATGTATCATCGGAATATTCATCAGAAATACTGCTAACATATCTGCAATGGCTTGATGTTTTTGTGGCCCCATTTAAATGTTTAAGAATGTAGTAGTGGAGAGGAGGTCAATGGTAAATCAGAAGTATTTCAATTTTACCCGACTTTTCTGATTTTTATTAAACCGTATTCCATGGTGTAAATATAAAATGGTTATATGAAAATTTGGTTAAAATCTTTCAATCAAAATTTTTTGTTGATCTTATTAAAATGATTTGGTAATACCGACGCTTGCTAAATTTATGTAATAACAGTTAAATTCTTAATAACTGTTTCGTTAGGTATTATCGATTTTATTCAGAAATAAATATACATATAGTAGAAGATTCGACCATAGATTCACCCATCTGGTTACGGGTTAAAACATATTTTTTTATAACGTTTAATATATCGCAAAATATATTTCGCAAAGGTTGCCTAAAAATTCCTGTGCAAAGTATAATTAATTAACAATTAAAAAATTTTTTTTTTCAACTTTGCACTTTGCACGTATTATATTTTATACAAATCGTAAGTACATGCATCCACTGGGTTGCCTTATATTTCTTGTGCAGGTAATAGGTAGGCAGGTGTATGCAGGTAAGTCGCGGTAGTAATATGCAACTATCGAGTTACGCAATGAAACTTATGTCAAATTAAAGTTAATTTTATTGCAAACATTATTTGTAGAGTTGACTGCGGAAAACTTATGTATAGTTCCGGTTGTCGATTTTTAAAAATATAAATTTTCGTGCGACTGAATACGTGCGACAGAGAGGTCCGAGAAATATATCTAATGCCATAAAAAAGGACGCTGCATTACAGTTGTGTCCAATGCGCATGCGCTTCATACGTGAATTTGAGAAAGATAGCGACAAACTATTATATAGTATATGGCTAAGAAGTGCAATTAACCTCACAATTTATTTACTTTTGAAAAAAACGTGGTACTGCTACATATCGTTATCGCTTTTCGACAATATATTGTTATAAAAATTGGAAAAAAAGTGTTTTTTGTGTGATTTAGGGGACTCAGCTGACACTATGTTAGATTTCAACGATGAAACTTTCAAAAATTGTTCATTAATATTAGCTTTTCGTAAAATAAAAAGCTTTGAATACAAAGACATTGAGGTAATCAACGCGTCACTAGATTTTGTTGGTTACACCACGTGCTACAAAAAAGTAACTGCATTAAGTCATAAATATAAAGATGAATTTTATCAATTTGCTGCAGCGAATACAATAAGTAGGTATAAATAATATTTTTTTTTTATCATAGTAAAGAAGTTTTCTATATCTAACTTTTATTGGAGTAATGGCAATACAGCTATGCCATTATTCCAATGTGGAGTTTGTATATATTTCCAATGACATAGAATGTAAATAAAATTCTGGAATAATTAGCACTTATAGTTTTATGATTTGCCGTCATATATTTGCTTTTTAATATGGCTTCAAAAAGTTAATCTCAAAAATCCACATACAAAAGATTTTTTTGATTTTTTCATTCATTCGTATTACTATTTATTATGTTTTTTTTGTTTAACTACATCAATAAAATTGTATTTAAAAGTTATGTATACAATATTTTATCATAAAATTATTTTTTCAGGTGCGTGTCGGTACTTCTGTTGCTGGTGCAGTTCCAAATAATACATATATTATAATTTGTCGCTATCTTTCTCAAATTCACGTATAAAGAGCATGCGCACTCTTTTTCATTCGACACACGCGCTGAACACAGCTGTAATGCTGCGTCCTTTTTTATCGCATTAGATATACAGGGCTTTTCATTATGAGCGTTAATTAGCCGTTTCTGGCAAACTATTCAACGGATCAACCTGAAAATTCCACAGTATGCATAAGTCAATATGACCTACACGCCTAAAATATTTTAGACGAAGCGGCGTTGTCGCTTCTACTATAAAGTAGCGGCTTCTTTGATTTTTCAAATGGAACACNGAGTGAAGATCCTCATAGTATCACTCCACTCCATTTCAAATTTGATCGTTTTAGTGCAAGAGAGTTCAAGATTATCAGCATTTATGAAAGTTCATGTTTGGTAAAAAAAATATCGAAATTAATTTATATCTTCTAAACGGTAATAGATAGGTATAGGGAAATAGTATATGAATTTGTTGACAAAGTGATAATGAATACTATCGTTGAATACTATCCGAATATGAAGTTGAAATTTTTCTGGGGCAAGTTTGAGAAATCGGAATATTTCCGTTATTATCATGTCTTTGTTTGCAACGGTTTCGCCTCAGGGCAAAATCACGCCACAAAACCGTGGCACTTTCGGCTCTATTGCTAGTCGAGTAGTTGGCGAAAACGAAATATCTCAAAGGACTCAGTCCTCAAATCGTGATAAACTTTCGCGTTGTCAGATTGTTTTAATACTCCAAACACCAGGAAAATGGACAACAAAACATTCGCCAGAGAACATCAGGTGATGTTACTCGAGAAGTTTCCCAATAAGGGATAAATTTCGCAAACTCAAAGCGCGCCCCAGTTAGGGCTACGCGCGATGATGAAGGCAGCAAGGAAACCCGCTATACCGAGATCGGTTGCGAAGGGAGAGATGAAAGATGGAATCCCTCCAAAGACAATTCTGTCTGAAAACTTAGAGATTTTCAGACAAAAGGAAGTGTTGGCCACTTATGTGGAAACACCAAAAGTGAATATGTATAGGGTGTACAGTCACCCTGCAAATTTGAATGTTACAAAGCCATTGTCGACCTCAAAGAGTTCATGCAGGAGCAGCCAGCACACTCGAGACGTAGGGCCTTGGGGATTCCCTCATGGCAGGCGAGGTTGCTACAACAAATTGCAGCATACAACCAAATCAATCAACTAGTCGGAGCAACGAAACAACCTCCCGTCGAGCTCAGACAGAAGCTGAGTCCCGAAATCCCTGGGACTCAGGTCTGGGAGGCCTGCCGGCCGTCTCGACGAAACGAAACGGTGGCTGAGGTGGACAGCGGAGTCGGTGTAGTCGAACACGCCTCCGCATACACCGAAGCACACGGGTTGTAGGAAAGCGTCGTCCAGCGTACCCGGCTGGACTATGAGCATCACCATAACCAAAACGCCCCTAACGGTTTTGGAGGACAAGTCTGTCGTGAAACAAAACTGTTTGCTTTGTTTCCCGAGCCTCAGTGCAAGCTCCGCACACTCTGAGGAAAACTTGGAAAAATGGAAACTATGTTTTTATGATATTTTCAGCTCAGTATGGTTACTCAGCATTGAAATATCATCTCCTGAGTGTTAGGAAATCTTTTGCAAGATGAATAGCATTCGTNTCCTACAAAGGAAGAGTAGGTCTCCACTAAAGTTGCCCGGTCTCATTCCACCCGATCACCTATCGGTGTTAAACGATCGAGGTGTTTACAGATTAAACTCGGGGGAGTCAAGCCATCATTAGACTAGCCTCTGGGCTGTCGACTCAACGTTACCGTTGGGACCTTCCAGGACTTCGAAACCTTTTTTCCACATTTCCTGCGGACGGCCCTCATCCTAGGGTGCGGTTCATCAGTTAGGCTCCGTGATCCTTACTTATTAGCTCAGTTCACTCTGTAGGCCTTGGTTAGGAAATTAGTTTCGCGAACCAAGAGTGAACTTGAAGTCTTAGCTTTTCGTGAATCCTCCCCTCTGCCTATCTCCAAGTCAGAGTCTTTGTAGGGATTTTTGAAACACGAAAATGCAGACTAGGGCACAAAAAGCGCGAACGCAACTCGCAAATGTTACGACGGTGCAACAGCGCGAGGTCACACCCTTCGACCAAGTATTCGTAAATTCAGACACTTTCAATCGCCTGAGTGCGATTTCTACGGAAATGCAGCAGAACCCCCTGGAATCTGTGTTCACAGGACACAGTATTCCACGAACTCCTGCAGAGACGGCTAGTCTGAGGCTGTCTTCTGCCAGACGTCTCAGTTTCAATCAAGAGGACGTAAGTCCCTCTACCGTGGTCGCAGAGCGACAAAACCCTGGCACCTTCGGCACATCTGCGAGTCGATTAGATAGAAGCGAATTGTCTCAAAGGACTCAGTCCTCAAATCGCGTTAATACACCGGCATATCAAGCTATCTTAAACCGAATTAGGGATTCTAAAACTCCAAAGACGCCAAACACATACAACCTGTTCGAGGAGAACGAAGAGGATAGCCTACAGGTGTTACCCAGTTCGAATACTGGACGCCGCCTAGAAGAGGCTGAAGAAAGACCAAGAAGTGTCGAAAACTATATGCCGAGATATGGCTCATCACAATGTCGAGAGACGACAACGGTACCTCCCAGTATGAGAGCTGTGCCTGTACAGATGGCGAGATGGCAAAGTCAGGAAGTGTTGCCGACTTATTTGGGAACACAACGCGTCGAAGTACACAGGGTGTACAGCCATCCTGTGTTACATCAACATGAATATACAAAACCATTGTTGATTCTGAACAAGAGCAGGTGCTCGAGAAGAAAGGAACAAATGGATTTGAGATCTGGTCGATTAGACTTAGATCTGGATCGCCGGCGGGCGTTAAACGTAGAAAGGCTGTCCGAAACACAGGGTGTTTCGGAAACAAGGGAGTCATCTTCAGGTCGCCGGCGGGCGTTAAACGTAGAAGGAGGAGATGGTCAACAAAAAGAAGAGGTCGTACAACGCCAGGCGTTGCGGCACCTGCAAGTACAGACCCGTGGTTGTCTGGTAGGAGGATGGGACGAGCCACGCGCAGGAGCGTTTCTTGTCTCCGAGAGTTGCACGTCTGACGGCCCAGCGGAGCTGGGGGGTGGTGGAAGTCAGGGGGGTGTCTCGAAGCGGTTTGGAGCTTGGGGAGACCCTCATGGCGGCACAGGTGTGCCACACTACGAAGTTGACCATATTCCTGTATCGAGAAGAGAGGAGCTAAGCCAGGCACAGGAGAAGCCTCGCGTCGCGCCTGGACTGAATCTGGGTCCCGAAATCCCTGGGACTCAGGTCCGGGAGGCCTGGTGGCCGATGCGACGTACAGGGTGCGCGGAAGTGGGACGCGGAGCGCGTGTGCACGCTCCCATACCCAAAGCGAACCTTGAAAGAGGACAAGTTGTCGTGAAACAAAACTGTTTGCTTTGTTTCCCGAGCCTCAGTGCAAGCTCCGCACACTCTGAGGAAAACTTGGAAAAATGGAAATTATGTTTTTTATGATATTTTCAGCTCAGTATAGGTTACTCAGCATTGAAATATCATCTCCTGAGTGTTAGGAAATCTTTTGCAAGATGAATAGCATTCGTTTATTTTACATTAGGCGAAACCGGTCAGTTTCATGGAAATGCCGTTTTCACTTAGCTAGATAGGGAAATCGTGTTTTCTTCTAAGAGACATCGATAGAACTTTTAATTAGCTTTCGTTTGATACCAGAACGATTTCTGTAGCGTGTCTGGTTCAGATTTTATTTAGATTTTTGTCAGATTTGGAATTTGAAGTATCGGAGGAATCGATCCCGGTAGCTTCGACCTAATCTTGGACTTAGAATTTCAAATGCATTTCACAGCCAAAAGTAATAGAAGGAATAGAGATATCGAAAAAATTTCATCAGTAGTTTCGTTTCGAATTGTTGAATACTATTCGAATATGAAGGTGAAATTTTTCGGAGAAAAAGTTGGAAAATCGCAAATTTCCGTTAAACTTCCGTTAGGCAAGTTTTTTGTTTGCAACGATCTCGCCCCAGGGCAAAATCAGGTCACCGGCTAGCCGGCTTTTGATTGGCTGGTGGGCATGGTGTGATTATTGATTTTTTAGTCGATCGAAGTGGACGTGACTTTTTAAGGGATATGATTGGCCGATTGGAGCTCGTCCACAAACATATAAATATGCAGAGTTTTGCATTATTCGTTCAGATACTTTTCAGATTGAGAGTACGTAACATTGAGATTTGAAAAGACTTCTATACTTGCGATTATTTGACTGGCGATTGAAATATTACTTGGCTAACATTTGAAAGCGATTATTACATTATTGGATTGTTGGATATTCTTCTGGAATAATTCAAAGGATCTACTGATATTTGTTAGTTCTTTTTAGAACTGGGAGAATTCGTTGTTTTTATAGTTTTTATTAGAACTAAAGGAATTCGTATTACTAATATATTTTTCCGATTTCAGGTGACTTGTTGTAAAAAGAATTCGTACAATTTCTCTGTATCTTTTCAGATCCAAATAGAGAAATACTTTTTCGTTTTTAGGGATCATTAAATGAATTCGTAGTCTCTGGTTCTTTTCAGAACTGTATAGAGACACTTGAGGATTGGAGCATAAAAGTCAATCGGACTTAGTTCTGGACATTGAGGATTTTTCTTGGAGGATTTTACCGATTTGATAGGGACTTCAAAAGAATTCGATCTCTAGTCCTTCTTAGGACTCAATAGAGATAAATTTCGGATAGGGATTTGCAGGATGATTTTCTAGACGTCGTTCCAGAGGTTTACTTCGTGTACAACACCGCGCGTTGAGATACACAGGGTGTACAGTCATCCTGTGTTGCATCAAACACAATACACAAAACCATTGTTGACTACAAACAAGAGTGACTGCTCGAGAAGAAACGGACAAGAAGTCCAGAACCTAGGAGGAATGGAAGTTAGATCTGGTCGATTAGACTTAGATCTGGATCGCCGGCGGGCGTTAAACGTAGAAAGGCTGTCCGAAGCACAGGGTGTTTCGGAAGCAATGGAGACATCTTCAGATCGCCGGCGGGCGTTAAACGTAGGAATGGAGTGGAGATTTGGTCTGGAGGACACAAATCTGGGTCGCCGGCGGGCGTTAAACGTAGAAAGAAGGATTGGTCAAACGAACGAAGAGGTCGTACAACGCCAGGCGTTTCGGCACCTACAAGGACAGACCCTTAGTGGTTTGGTAGGTAAATGGGATGAGCCACGCACAGGAGCGTTGCTTTTCTCGAAAGATTGCACGTCTGACGGCCCAGCGGAGCTGGGGGGTGGTGGAAGTCAGGGGGGTGTCCTGAAGCGAGGTGGAGCTTGGGGAGACCTTCATGACGGGACAGGTGTGCAACACAACGAATTTGACCATGTACCTGTGTCAAGAAGGGTGGAGCTATGCCAGGCACAGGACCAGCCTCACGTCGCACTCGGACAGAGTCTGGGTCCCGAAATCCCTGGGACTCAGGTCCGGGAGGCCAGGTGGCCGTTGCGGCGTCCTGTATAAGCGGAAGTGGATGTCGGAGCGCATGCGCACGCCACCGCAAGCACCCGCGCTATTAAAAGAGGACATGTCGCCCAACCTAAGGGGCTTGAGCACGAGGACGTGCCAAGGGAGGTCAGGAGACCAACCCGAACCCAGGAACAGTCAACAATGGTGCGTCAACGGGTTGTTAGTGATCCCGGCTTAGCCAAAAACTATCTGGCGCCCGTTTTTGAATACCAGCACTGGGCGAGTGCTGAGGACGGACAAGCAGTCCGAGACTTCGAAATGAAGAAACAGGCAGAATTCTCGTCTGGGAGAAGGTGCGAGACGATTGAAGGGGGTGTACAGGAGGTACAACCCTCACGAATCAGCGCACACACACTAGTGCTGCCTAGTGTAGAAGAGCTGGAAGCTCAAAGTGAGACTATGGAGGCAGAGAAGCCTAAGGATAGGATGGAGGAGCTGTTCACCCGATTGGTGACGGTCCTAGAAAAAAGGCAAGAGCCACAGAGGGATGTGGAAAGTGATTCCCAGAATGGGAAGAAAATCAGAATTCCCCCTCCTTCATTCAGCGGATTGGATCACGAAAATCCAGCCGAATTTTGCAAGAAAGCTGAGGAGCAGCTTCAAGACCTACACCCTTCAGTATGGGTTAACACCGCCGGACAATGGCTGAAGGGTGCAGCGGCGGCATGGTTCGGGCCATATAAGAATATGACCCTGGATTGGAAGTTCTTTACCAACCGCCTGCAAGAAAGATTTGACAACGAGTTACTGGTCAGCTCACTGGAGAGCAGCCTCTATGGAGTCGACCAAAGTCGAGGCGAACCAGTAACGAATTTCATCCTGCATAAGCTCGGGTTAGCGAGGAGGCTATACCCGGATATGCCAGAAAAGAGGATAGTCCAGCTTATCCTAAACAGAATGTGTGCAGAGGTGAAAGAGCACCTCCAATTGCACACATTTACCAGCGTGGAGGAGCTGACCCAGAAAGCGGTGGCTGTGGAGTCACTGCTAAGAGGCAGCAGTGCAGGTATCAATGCCAACCAAGGTGCAATAAAAAGAACCCACCACGAGGACGGAGGGCCTCGTCGTGGCAACGAGGGAATGAACAAAGGCAGAGAGGGTCGAAAAGAGGACCAGCCTAAGAGCTTTCACCGCGAGGACAGAGGGCCTCGCCGTGACAACGGTGGACATGGCGACAAAGGGGGTTACAGAATGGAACCGCCCAAGCAGTTTCACCAAAGGCAAGAGCCAATCGGGGCTAGCCACAGCCAGAAGAGTGAGGCTAGACCCCAGGAGAAAAACAGTTGGTACCCATCACGCCAAGAGTCAACTCGGGGAGTTGTTACCAGTGATGGCAGGTACCAGAGGAGGAATGAGGCTCCAGCAAGAGGCAGAGTAGCATACACTCCGAAGTGCTACAGCTGCGGAGGACCTCATTACTCTAATGATTGCCCAAAGCCGAAACAGGCAAAGATGCAGCCGACGAACAGCAGTAGAGGACAGTACCAGTCCAAAGCGAAGTCGGACGACAACACAGTCGCGCGCGTGGTCGAGGCGACCAAACCGCGTGACAGAAGCAAGGAGAGCGACAAGGAGAAAAAGCAGCAGCCGTCGGGAAACGCCAGCGGGAGCTTCAAGAGGGCTCCCGAAGGCGGCCCACCGACGAAGGGCAGACAGTAAATACACTGTCTGTCGCGGAAAGAGTACGCTCAGGGGAGCGTGCTCCAACGAAGGTGGGAGGCCCACCCACCGAGGGCGGGCGTTAAACGTACAAACCAGGTAACCCAGAATAAGTCAAGGGGACTTAGTTCTGGCGGATCAGGTGGCCAAAACCAGAAAAAGTCGATGGAACTTGAATCTGGCAGGTCAGGTGGCCGTACAGTCGAAAATTCAATGGGACTTAGGTCCGTTGAGTTAGTTGGCGGCACCGTCAAGGGAAACCAGACTGGGTCAAGGGGACTCAAGTCTGGTGGACCACAAGGTCGTGTAGGGGTCAAGAGAGGTCAGGACAGGTTGAGGGAACCTGTGCCTGTCAATCCACGGCTCAACGACGAGAAAGCGACGCAGAAGCAGCGAAGAGTGGATGAGATCCACGCTGCGAAGAGGAAGAAGAATCAAGAAGTGGAAAAGGAGAAATCCGGACCACAACGAAGCGGCACAGTGTTGCCAGAAGCAAATCAAGCCACAGTAAGTACCGATTCAAGTTCTACAGTAGGTAAAATACCACGTAAGTTAGACAATAAGATTGGACCACAACAACGGCTGGAGAGAGTTATTCGTCGTATCGGAGAGGCGAATAAGATGTCGCGAGGTATGTTCTCAGGTAGACAACGAGTTGTCTTGGGCAAGTTGAGTACTTGTGGAGGAGACATACCTCAGAGCAGGAAGGGAGTGCTTCCAGAAAGAAAGAGCAGTTTTACAGCTGTGCTCCCGACCTGTAAACATTCCAAGGCTATAGTAGCACGAAGTCAACGAGAGTTGAGAGAGCGGGAATTGACGTGTGTTACAGGCGCTTTCAGTGTACCGAGGATTGGTGCAGCAGCTGATAGCGTGACTGGTAGTCAAGGTCAATTGGATTCAGGTTTGGTCAGTGAGCAGGTAGCAGATGTTGGGGGAATCCTGTGTGATGGTGAACCCCAGCCAACGAATGTTGAGGGAACCGTATGTGATCGGAACCCTCAGCCAATGATTGAAGCCGAACCCAGGTACGAGCAAACCCTGCGGGATCCCTGCCAGGCCAACACGGGGGACGCAAACCTTAAGGCACAGGCAGTGGTCAACAAACCTCGAGAGGTCCCTGCTTCTCCGGAAGAGCCGCCGCCGACATCAATGTGGAAGCAGTGGTCAGGCAAACCTCGAGGGGTCCCTGCCTCACCAAAACTGTGGTGAGGCAGGCACCAAAACTGCCAACGGGGTGAAAGGTGAGGCCGAGCAAACCCTGAGGGGTCCCTCCTCCGCCAAGATTCCGGAAGCCAGTTCCAGTAGCAGCAGCAGAGAATTGACCGACCTTGAAGAATTCCTGTTGACTGATCCACTGAGCGGTGGATCACGGCGAACGCACACGGCAGCTACCCAGAAGCTTTCAGTGATACCTAACTCGTCCGTTAGTAGTGCTACGAAGCAGGATGGACATCGAGACTGGAACAGGACTGATGTTCCGATTGGCAAGCGAAACCCTAAGGAGCCGAAGGGACGATTGTTGAAGTGCGTTACAGGCACATCCAGTGTATCTAGGAGGGATACAGAAGCTGGGTGTGTGACTGGTAGTTGTAACCAAGATGATGTACCCTTGGTTGGTCCTGTGGAGAATGGACCTTTGCGGCGAACGCGCACCGAAACTGAGAGTCGTTTCCTGATGAAGCCGATCCTGACAGGTAGCAGCAACGCAGTCGGAGACCCACATCGGAAATTGCCCAGGATTGACGTCAGAATTGGAGATCAGCGGCTCAGAGCACTGGTGGACAGTGGAAGTTCGCTGAATCTTTTACGCCGATCTGCGTTGGCAGACACTTATAGCGTAGCTTCTGATCAAGGAACATCCTTCCAACTGGCCTGCGCCGGAGTAGGTTCGTCGAGTACAGGCACGGCTGAGGTCGTAGTACTCATCGAAGGCGTACCCTACGACGTGACAGTACATGTTGTCGAGGACCTTGTAGAAGACCTACTACTAGGGTGCTCTTGGCTGACAGCGCACGAGGCAATGGTCGACTTCTCGCGACGTACGATTTATGTTGGCCGGAAGCCGAGGCAGACTATCTTCTGGTCGGAGGCAGGGTGCCTACCGCCAGAAGAGTACCCAGTTCCCGAAGTGTCTCTGGAGCAATTACCGGAGACAGCAGCAGAGGAATTCAGAAGACTGTTGGAGGAGTTCGCAGATGTGTTCTACGAATCACCGAGGCAGCCAATTACCAAAGCAGGAGAGCATCAGATTCGACTGAAGGATGACACACCTTTCCGATTGCGTCCCTACAAAGTAAGCGACGAGAAGAAGCTACTAATCCAGGAGGAGGTAGATAAAATGTTAGCAGCAGGAGTGATCAGCAGAAGCAACTCGCCATACCAGAGCCCCGTAGTCATAGTAACTAAGAAGGATGGCAGTGCAAGATTTTGTGTGGACTACAGAAAGTTGAACAGCCAGACGATTCCAGAAGCATCGGTATTGCCTAATATCCATGAGACGATCAAGGAGCTAGGACAGGCGAAAGTTTTCACCAGCCTAGACTTAAAATCAGGATACTGGCAGGTGCCAATGGAAGAACGTTCGAGGCCATATACAGCGTTTGCGACTCCCGAGGGAGGCTGTTATATGTTCAACTCGATGCCGTTTGGATCATGCAACGCACCAGGATCTTTCCAACGTCTGATGACGGAAGTCCTGGTAGGATACGTAGACCGATTTGTTAAAGTTTACTTGGACGATGTCATCATCTATTCAGCGACCGAAGAAGAGAACCTGTACCATCTACGATTGGTATTGGGAAGGTTCAGAGCACATGGACTATGGTGTAGTCCAGCCAAGTGTCACTTTGCCCAGAGGAAACTGGAGTATTTGGGACATGTCATCACGGAGAATGAGAACAGGCCAATGGAAAAACATGTATTGTCCATACGAGAATACCCAAGGCCAAAGAATCTAAAGCAGCTGAGAGGATTCGTTGGAGTCGTAGGATGGCTCAGAGAGTTCATACCTAGGCTTGCAGAGCTGGAAGGGGCTCTAACGGACCTAATGCAGACGAAGAGCTTGAAGAACGGCAAGATGCAGTGGACTGCAGCCGCAGAAGAAGCCTTCGTGAAAATTAAGGAAGCAGCGTCGGAACCAATGGTGTTAGCACGTCCAGATATGTCATTACCATTCACCGTGCAGACGGATGCATCTGGAATTGGAATGGCGGCCGTGCTATACCAAGAGGTCGACGGAATCCGCAANAGGATGATTTTCTAGACGTCGTTCCAGAGGTTTACTTCGTGTACAACACCGCGCGTTGAGATACACAGGGTGTACAGTCATCCTGTGTTGCATCAAACACAATACACGAAACCATTGTTGACTACAAACAAGAGTGACTGCTCGAGATGAAACGGACAAGAAGTCCAAAACCTAGAAAGAATGGAAGTGAGATCTGGTCGATTAGACTTAGATCTGGATCGCCGGCGGGCGTTAAACGTAGAAAGGCTGTCCGAAGCACAGGGTGTTTCGGAAGCAATGGAGACATCTTCAGATCGCCGGCGGGCGTTAAACGTAGGAATGGAGTGGAGATTTGGTCTGGAGGACACAAATCTGGGTCGCCGGCGGGCGTTAAACGTAGAAAGAAGGATTGGTCAAACGAACGAAGAGGTCGTACAACGCCAGGCGTTGCGGCACCTACAAGGACAGACCCTTAGTGGTTTGGTAGGTAAATGGGATGGGCCACGCATAGGAGCGTTGCTTTTCTCGAAAGATTGCACATCTGACGGCCCAGCGGAGCTGGGGGGTGGTGGAAGTCAGGGGGTGTCCTGAAGCGAGGTGGAGCTTGGGGAGACCTTCATGACGGGACAGGTGTGCAACACAACGAATTTGACCATGTACCTGTGTCAAGAAGAGTGGAGCTATGCCAGGCACAGGACCAGCCTCACGTCGCACTCGGACAGAGTCTGGGTCCGAAATCCCTGGGACTCAGGTCCGGGAGGCCAGGTGGCCGTTGCGGCGTCCTGTATATGCGGAAGTGGATGTCGGAGCGCATGCGCACGCCACCGCAAGCACCCGCGTTATTAAAAGAGGACAAAGTCCAGCTCAACTGGACGGGAGACTGAACGCCGATATACTCGACGTTCAGAATCCCGGAGAATTTCATTTCGCGTTGCGCTCTCGCGGCCGAGTGGGCGGAGCCTACTCCAGGGACGATTGTCCCACGTTCTTCCGTATAACTCAAACGCGAAAACGATAATTGAAACATTCGCTTGCTAGTCTTCGTTGGGTTCTATTCCAAGCTAAGACTGTGTTCTATCCTGTTCTTTTATACTTGAGATTTTCTACTTGACTTTGAAAAGTCAAAAAGTCAGTTATATAACTGTTTAATTCAACTTCGATAAGTTGAAAGTGCGTTCTCTCGCTGAGTTTAACAGCGTTTAATTGGAACTTTGGTGACTGAGAACTCTTTTTTAAAGTGAACTCTTAGTGGTACCTGCCTGGACTTCAAAATTCTACGTGGGATTCGACGGAAGAGGCGTCTGTCGCCGTATTTACTGTACCCACAGTAAATACAGCCAGAGGTACGCCTACCCGAACCATCTAAGAGAGTTTTCACGTGAAAACTCTCATTGCATTGACGTTCGGCGGCTTTAAAGCCCTTGAGTCCCCGGGGACTTTTCTCATCTTCGGGAATAGGTCTGATAGGTAGGTCATTTCGCGCTTAGTGTATCTTTCAGGACAGGGATCGTTAGGGAAACCTCAAGACCGGTCCTAGCGGCCAACCTCAAGACCGGTCCAATTGTGTGCACTCAGTGCTGAAGTGGGTCTCGACCATCCATGCCGAAGTTGGCATAAAGGTGTGGCGTAATCGACGCCATTAGTGACAAGTGCGTGAGTGCGCTCTGCCAAATTTCACATGGATGGCCGTTCCCTCACGTATTCAGCTGTGGTGGCGGTTACCCTGCATTCGTTGTGACATCTACCGTATATTTCAATATTTAATCATGTAATATGTCCTATGTGTAAATGTATGTGTCCTGTCGCCTTTTACACGGCAGGCTTTTAATCTTTGTACTTTCACTATTATT
>NW_019293034.1:27154-65925 GCF_000500325.1 Leptinotarsa decemlineata | reverse complement strand
TTAAATATTGACCATAATGATTCGACAGGCATGGTTCAATTATACCTGTTTTGAAGAAATCATTTTCAAGATTTGTCAAAATATTATCTATACAAGTTGAAGAATCTGTAGAAACTCTGGTATATTCACTTATGGTGACCTCAATATTGAAAGAACTTATAAGACAAATCAATTCCTGTAGTTCACTTGATTTCGAATTGAAATTTACATTGAAATCTCCACGGATGATGATTTTCTTACACGAGGATATATATTTCATCAATAGGTTCTCCAAGTTATACAGAAACTGTTCATAATCCCCATCACCTGATCTATAACAAGTGATAATTTAATCTAAAATGATGAGTAGTAGTTGGAATACATATAATTTAATTGCTCAACTATCACTTCCGGAAAAGAATCAATCAAGATTTGAGTTCTTCAACCTTCATGTCTGGATTTAATTTACAAGCATGTAAAAATGCTACTTTCTGTCGTATTCCAACTTGAATGTTGTTTTTTTCTTGCATTACTCCAATAATTGGAATGTTTTTTGCTTTCTTCTTCTTTTTGTAAGAAACACGAACGAACTGATCATCACTTTCCCCGTCAAAGTTTGAATGCTTGACTATTGATACCTGACTATTGGACTCTCCTGAGTGTTTACCTCCGCAGTCAGTACTGAAGGTAGTAGAAGGCGCTGATTTCATGATAGCATATGTCACTGAATGGGATGCGTGGCCTAGTGTCATGATTTGCGATGTAGATTCCTCCGTTGAATTTGGGATGATATGGTCTTCACCACCAGAGTGTGTTTGCTTGGAATTGGGTATAATAGTTCCCTGGCTCACATCAGTCTTCAGTTTTACAGTGAGTTTCTGATTTTCGTCTGTAGATGGCAAAGGACGACTTGTATTACGGTTGTTTATTAATAAATTCAAAAGTTTAATTTGAGCTTTTAATGACTCAATGGGGTCCTGTTGTTGGACAATTATGCGTTCCTTGTGATCTACTAGAGATTTTAAATGTAGTATTTCATTCATATCCCTCAAAGCATCGGTTTTACCGATGTCACCATTTCCGAAGATCATCTCAGGGTCATTACTGGAGTCACAGCACACAATCATTTTCTCACTTTCGCTGATGATTTTCACATTTTTCATTTGTGAAACAGAACCGAAATGAGACATTGCTCCACACTGAATACAAGTTACCCCACTTTTCGCATTTCTACCACACCTTTCACAAGGTTTAGTCGGATCATGAGAAACAATAACATAGCTTCCCGCCATCTTGAATATAATATTCTATAAATCTATCGATTCGACTTGCATCCATGAATTTATGAATGCTGGAACATCGGCCTCCTCATTGCTTTTATGAACCTCATGTTCGGGTATCCAAGCTACTTTGTCTCTTATAAGTCAACGCAAACATAGACAAAATATTTCAGCAACGTCCGTACAATTTGGAGCGCGTTGTTAGTACGCTGGTCCGCACCAAGTCTATGTCACCTAGGTATTGAAGGAAATGAAATGGCCAATGGAACAGCGAGACCTACTGCTAATGAAATCAGAACATTTCAGTAAATCCTCATATCTGAAAACGTATTGCCATCGTACTATAACTGGGACAGTGAAGTGGAGATTCAAAATCGAAAAAATTTCGACATGCACTGAAGAGAAAAGTGATACTGAAATGTTCATGAACAAGACATACCGAACTTATATCAAATCGAAGAGAGTGAACTTCCACGGCCAAACTTAACTATGTTGAAGACATTTTCCAGATTTGTTGGTTGTGATATGCAGGTTTTTATACCGAACATTTCGTTTGCGACTGCGGTAGACATCATCAGAGGCGGTATCCATAGTATCTGTTGTGAGGATAACTGAAACATGTATGTACGTGTTTCAGTTATATAGAACCCGGAAAATAGTTCCAACCAGTTTATCATGTCTGTAACGCAGATTTGATAGTAAAACACATGTTTGGAGTTTCTCCAGTTCGTATGCAAATATGACAAATATAAAAAAATACCAATGGCTCACTGCAATGCTCCGCAATCAACCAAAATATTTCACAATTTTATAGAGGAATGAATTTTACGAAAACGATTTCATCTGAGAGCGGCAAATGCAAAGCAGAAGAACACAAAATTAACTGACGAAATGATACATGGAAGATACCGGCGCTTTCTATGGATGTATCGTTACTCTGGCTAGACGGCCTATCCGGCATACCCTCTTCAGATCAAAAAAGTAAATCAGATATCGACATTTCCTATTCATAGTAAGTAGGCTTCCACAAAGCCAGACTTTAACTATGGACATGTCGATGGATTTGTGTTAAAACTTGGGGTTTAGGTCCCAAACAAATCAATTGGATTCATGTGATGATTGTCAGACCAATTATATCACTTATGGTGCAATTGCATAGTGGCCGAGGGCTTTACAAAAAACGGTCCAGGCGAAGCTCTCTGGCTTACAGAGACAGACTTGTCTGGCAATCAGTTGTACCATCAGTACCACACCGTCAGCGGCCATGGAGATCCTTCTAGATCTACCTTCTTCTTCTTCTGGATAGAGAGGCTAGATGGACTTCATATAGACTTGTGCACATTGCCAATTGCACGAATCGATTCAATGCAAAGTGCAACAGACTGTTGGTTGACACTGGAAGTCACAGCATTTTGGAAATGACTTCTAACTTCATGCCTCCAACTGTCATCTACGAACTGCCTTGTAAAGTACTGTTCCCGAGTAGAGAGGGTGAGAAGGAAATAGTAAGAGCAGATAGTTGTTGGTTCACAGATGGATCAAAAACACCTTTCGGTTCCAGTGCAGATGTTTTCAGTCACAGACCCAGGAAAAAGGTATCAACCTACCTAGGAACCTACTCGACTGTATCTCAAACGGAAATATACGCTATTTAATTGTATGTCGAGAGATTGGAAGAATCCAACCTCATACACAAGTCGATAACGATATTTTCGGACAGTAAAGCGGCGTTGAAAGCTCTTGGCTCCTACCGAGCAACGTCTAAGTAGGTAGCAAACTGCCAAACGAGACTAGGAAGATTCAACAGATTGCCTCTGGTCTGGATGAGGCTGTTGACTCTTTTGCAAAAAAGGGTGCTGCAAGCAGCTTCATCGGACCAGAACCTGTCATTGGCATTGATTTAGGCTTGCCAAACAAAGATTGAACACCTGAATGACAGGAAGATTTATGGACTTTTGGCAGAATCTTCCACGATTGGCTCACTCCAAGGGGTTCATTCACCCTTCGAAGCTTGGTACCAAACAGTTGTTGGACTACAGTAGGGATGACTACTATGTCTAACAGGTCAGTGTCATTTGAATCATCATATGCAGAGACTTGGACTGTCGGAAGGCAGTGTGTGTCGCCTATTTGGAAAATGATGAAACAGCAGAGCACATACTTTGTGCCTGCCCCACTGGGGACTGAATCAGTTCAGCAGAGCTATACTATTACCATCTGACCTGAAAGACCACTCACCATCGACTTCGTTGAGGAGCTGGGTTCATTTGGTCGAGTATGAATAGATTTGAGTTACAATAAACCCTTGCGGGTTGCGGTGGAGTGTCGAATAAACCCACTCACTTTGGACATTACCTAACGTTAGTAGACTCTACCTAGTATGATTTCCAAATGAAGTGATCTTTCCTCAAGGAGTGATTTTTGTCCAAACCAGAAGTAAATTAATGAAGAAATGGTATATGCCGCGTGTCTGGTAGATGAATGGATCATTAGTTCAAATGAAAAGAAAACACTTTTTGAAAAGAAATTGGTATTTCTCAATCATAATTTGATGCGTTCGATGATATGGAGATTATGCATACAAGTTTCTTTCAGATAGAAACTAGGACTTGTGATTTTCTGTTGGAACCTGTGGTGTACTGTTGGAAACTGTGGTGTAGTGATGAATATTATGGGAGTTCCATCCCAACGCCAAATAGTTATTTTTTACTCCTCGACACGTGTCGAGAGAAAAATTATCACAAATATAATCTTCGTCTTGGTGATGATCACCTGGTGATCCAAACACGTGTTAGGGTGTTGAAAATAACGGTTTGGTGTTGGGATAGAACTCTTGTAATATGCTTCAGAAACTAGAAGAAAACAACTACAACTAACTTTTTCTCATTCACTTCAGACTTTGAACATTTGTGATGTTCTGTTGCCTGTTCACGGCAGTTTACACAATAACACTACACTGGGTACAGCTCCTGTATTGTGAATAATCTGTAGATCGGTGATTGGACAGAATCATAATGAAAGAATATCTATGAGTTCCCATAAACACTCAACTGGTACACTCCAGCCCTAATACAGTTCGAAACTTTTTAAAATGATTTCGATTACCTAAGCTTAATGAATTGTGTAACTTGATGACTCCGAAATAAACTTTGAGCTCCCTCACAAACACGAGAGCTGAGGATCAAGATAATTTCAAAACCTATTGTTGAATAAGTCTACCAAATAGTTACCGCCATCTAGCTGGAATTTTCAGCCTATGATTCGCAGACAAACATCATATCACACAAGTTACTACAATAACCGCAACAATTATTATCAGTACAGTACACTTTCATCAAAATGGAAAAGTTGGGATTAAAGCATTTTCATTCAAATCCCTTAACGGCACTGTAAGAGGTGATCAACTTATGTGGCGTTATTCTGTATCCATTCAGTGCACTATATTAACATATAAAAATTTGAGTTTATTTACAATAACATCGATAAGGGAAAGTATGTAGTCTCAATCTTATTTGATCTAGCGAAAGCCTTTGATTCAGTAAGAAATGAAATTTTGATCAGTGAATTGTACAACATTGCTATCAGAGGATTCGTACTTGAATGGATCAAGTCATTCTTATCTGACAGAAAAATGGTTGTGCCTCTGAATAACACTGCATCGCATATTCAAGATATTATGCTTGGTGTACGACAAGGTTTAATATCAGGACCGCTGCTGTTTTCAATCTATATAAATAATCTCCCGAAATATATCAAACATGGTTACACCGTAATGTTCGCAGATGACACTACTATATCAATGTCTGATAACACAATAGATGAGTCAGAATTCAATATAAACTCAGTCATGGACGCTATGGTTTCTTGGTGTGAGAGAAACCAACTGAAACTGGATGCAAATAAAATAATTCATTTGGGTTTCTCCTTGAGAAAGACATTTATTCTTAATAACGTCCAACTATCTGATGCAGCCAAACTCCTAGGTATGAACTTAGATAAAGCCTTGTCTTGGGAGACTCACATGGATCATGTGTGTGAAAAATTGAACCAGGCAATATGTGCAATACGCCAGCTCAAAGAGTTGCTTGACTTAGATGGTATCAAGATGATCTATTATTCTTTGGCCTATTCTCACATGGCTCAAAATATACTAATGTGGGGTACTTCTACTGGCGCAAGGCGTGTATTTATTCTACAAAAAAGAATCATGAGAATCATTTTTGACATTACACCGAGATCTAGCTGTAGAGCTTTATTTTTAAAACATAAAATATTAATTTTTCAGATGAGCGGAGCACTTGGCATGCAGAAAGATTCCAGAAAAATAGCTTTCGATATTGGATCGTATCTTGGAATTCAAACTAACAATTCAACCAAACTTGTTGAGAGTTTACGGAAACTCGAACTGAGTAAACTGCATGAAGCCCAGAATAAAGTGATTTTATCGGTGAATATTTCATTTTTCCAAATATTTCAGGAAAAGAACTGGATATCATCAAAACGAAACCATGAATAATGTTTGCTGAATATTTGTTTCAGATTTTTCCAAATCTCCTCCAAACTGGATTAGTTTTCTCTCCTGTTATAGAGAAAGACCATGAAGATGCATTTCTAACCAAAAACTCAATGGATCTTCTGAAAAGTGGACTTTTTGCAAGGGTGCCACTATTAACTGGTATGACCTCCAATGAAATTGCTGTACTTGGACAGAGTGAGTAATATAAATAGTATTTTACAAAATAAAAATAGAAATTTCCGTGGCCGACTTTCGAAAGTTTATGTTCTGAGTAATATATCATAATTTTTTTTGACGGACAAAACACAAGCACTTCAAGGAAATCCCCGCGTGTGCGAATTTCCCGTTTTTTGCATCTATTTTATCGTTATAAGTGTATCGTTACATTATGCATCACTATCAAAATTTAATTTCTGATGCATTTCATTAGTTCGGACTTCCATTGTCTAATATGATTAGCTGGAAAGTAACAATTATATTAGGCAAAAAAAACTGAATTTACAATGAAATAAAATACAAATAACAACCAAAAAATCAAAAATAAAATTGAACTGTTAACAGGAGATGAGAATAAAAAAAATATTAACAAGAAATGAAAATTAAAAAGATTCCAAACCAAGTTAAGAAGCTTCGAGTCTGGTTGAGATACCTTCATAATATTAAAATCAAAAATAAAATTGAATTGTTAACACGACATAAAAATTTAAAAATTATTATTGGCGTGGTGGAATTCTGGCCATTGAAGAAGCCTACAAGAAGCTTCGAGTCTGGTTGAGATACCTTCATAATATTGAACCACGGGAATGCAGAACTGAAGCACATCAACAAAGTAAGTTCTTCCATCTCTTTCACAATGAAGAAGGAAGTCCACAACAAATTGCCATTCTCAGATGTATTGGTGAAGAGGACCGACACGAAATGGGAAACATCTGTGTATCGGAAACCCACTCACACAGGACAGTATCTAAACCAGGAATCCAACCACAAAGAGAGGAATCATCAAGACTATACTAGACCGTGCTTTCGGGCTCTGTAATACAAAGGAAGGTCTCGAAAAGAAACTAGACATCATCAAAAATGACCTTCAACGAAATGTTTACTCCAAAGTGATGGTAGAACAAGCTTCAGCTTGTGGAGCAAGAGCTCCACAAGAAAGAGAAGCTGCCACAACCAGTACTTATACTTCCCTTCATCAGAGGATTGTCGAAAAGGAGAAGAAGGATTGGTTCCAAGTATAATATCAGAACCTGCTTCAGATCTAGAAACACTATCCGTAGCAGCCTCACAAAAACCAGGCCACCAAACGCGGACTGCGATTCCAAGAATTGTATTTACCGGATACCCTGCGAGTGCGGAAAATCATACATCGATGAAACTAAGAGGTCATTGAAAGTTCGCATTGCCGAGCATCAGAAACACACACAGCGAGTAGAAACCAGCAAATCAGGAATAGCAGAGCACGTTTGGACTCATCAACATAACATCAAGTAGGCTCAAGCTGTAATCATCCACAAGGAAGAACACTAGTTTAGGAGAAGATTCAAAGAAGCCGCATACATGTTGTTCAACAACGCATTTAGCCAAGCTTGACGATCATCTTCAGTTCATTCAGGATTTGGAGACCAGCTCCCCTACCCTTTCGGCTGATCATTAGCCAAGCTAGCGTGAAGATACGCAATATATGGAAATCACTAATCAACCGGATCACGACCAACTCCCGCCAAACGGTCAGCTTCCGTTAAAACCAATGAAGCGGAGAGAGGAAAGAGGGGATCGGTGGAAGCACTCGAATAACCTATAAATAGTCAGATCAGAGAAATAAGTCCAGTTATCACCCGAAGACGATGGTGGATACTAACAATCGAAACGTCGTGAAATAACTGGGTTTCAAATATTTTTAATTTTCAATTTTCATTTCCTTCTAATAATTCTTTAATCTTCATCTCGTGTTAACAGTTTAATTTTCTTTTGATTTGATTTGGTTGTTGCTTGTGTTTATTTCATTTTATTTCAGTTTTTTTGCTTAATATAATTGTTACTTTTCAGCATACTCTTATTCATTTTTCACAGATTCTTTCAGGTATTTCAAATCAATTTATATCATATTAGACAATGGAAGTCCGAAGTAATAAAATGCACCAAGAAACATTGTCAATTACCTTCAAACAAACGTTAGTTTCTGATTATTACATAACCCTTCGATCAAAATCATAGTTTCATATTATGCTAGAATATATAAAACTGTATTTCGATAATTTCAACAACTGTTCAAACGAATTATTTTTCATGAATAATTTGCATTTGAAGAAGTATTATATGAGATAGAGGTTACATTCACAAATGAATGTTTTGCCACTAGAAGTAACATAAGACAAAAGTGATAAATTTCGAACCGAAAAATGTGTCAACCAAACCATTTGGCTTCAAGGAAAGAATGTCAACAATGCAATTGCAATTTTCAGTGTAATTCCAAATATATAACAATAGTCTGAATACCAATAAAAAGTGATTGGAATATTTTTAGATATGAAGAAAGCTTTTGAAACTGTATCTCACTCTAAACTCTTGGAGAAACTAACACAATAGCGAATAAGAGGTATTTGCCTTGAACTTTTTCGGAGTTACTTTAGAATCAGAAAACAGTTCGTAAAAATAAATAAATATAAGAGTAACTAAAAAATAACAAAGTGTGGTGTTCCTCAAGGCACGATTAAATACCTGTTTTTTTTTATTCACATTAACGATTTACTAAATACAAATCTTGATGGTGATCTATATTCATTTGCAGATGACTCGGTATAAGTATGTAGTGGATGGAGATAACTGGGATGAGACCTTATTGCAGGCTGAAGTTGGCATGTCAATTTTGAAACAAACCTTGAGTTATGACTTGCTCACACTCAATATCACGAAAACTAAAAACATTTTCATGTAGTGAAAAATATCAACCGAAAGTTTTTCACTAACCCAGTCAAACATAACTGTTTACACTGTTGAAATAGTTAGTATGCATGTACTAACAATTTTTTTCAATATTTATCGACATTCATTTGATATCGTGCACATTTTCGAAAATTCATTTATGTTTTTTATAGCAATACCTCTTCTGCGATTTCTCTTCCTATTGTACGAATGGAGTCCCACGATATTTCCCAATCAAATGAATATAACCTCTGAATCAGGAAAACGAAAATTTGCACGCGAAGTGAAAAAGAAATATTTCAAAAACAATAGCTTCGTGAATGTCACCAGCGACGAGATTGCACAGGTAGGTTGATATTCATTTTCATTTGTTCATAACCTACATTGAAACAATCGAGTTTGATACATTTTTTGAAATGTATGTTGAGTATATTCAATATAATGGATGGATTTTGAAAGTACTGAACCAAAAGTCTAAAGGTGTTACTGAAACACTCTTTCGTAGATGTTCCTCTTTCAACTTTCCAATTTTTTCATGAATATGAGGAAAGCTCATACCATTTAAGTGAATACCCATTTTCATACCCAATAGTTTCTCAAACATTTTTAGAGCACACTTAAGTGAAGTGCTGTAATTTATTATTAGTTCTCAGATACCTATCAAACATAAAACATCTCGAAAAATCGAAAAATGTATTGACATAAAAAAAATATAACGGGATTTCAGAGAGATTGATTCAGAAGAGATTGATTTTCAGAGAGATTCTCTCAGATCACTGCAAATCACTTTTACCATTACACTTTCCACTTGGAAGTATTTTTGAATAAAGCTGATTACGAATGCATCGTCAATCAAATTGATATTATTTTTCTTCTCAAGTAAGTACATCGATTTCAATTATATTTCAGTTGCTCAGCGATCTAATGTATACGAGGCCGATAACCAACAGCGCCAAAATAATGTCTTCGTTTATTCCCGTTTATTTTTATGTGTTTGAGTACAGAACACTGCACGCAAAAGAGTTCTTACGAAATGGTGGATATCCGTTGGATATTTCCCTGCAGGGTATGTATATTTCCAGTTAATACATACTTAATCATTTAATTGTCTTGTGATCTTTACTACTGCAATATTATTTAATATATCTCTACATTGTTCATACATTCAAGCTGTGCACTGGTTAGGTTAGGTCCAAAGTGAGTGGGTCTATTCGACCCTCCACGGCAACCCGCAAGAGTTTATTGTGGCTCACACATATTCACACTTGACCAAATAAACCCAGCTTCTTGACGAAGCCGATTAGTTTGTATGGTGAGTGGTCTTCCAGGTCAGATGGTAAGAGTACCGCTCTGACGAACTCTAAAAACCTTATTCGGTCCCCAGCGTGGCAAGCACAAAGTGTATGCTCTGTTGTTTCATCGTTAATGAATCGGGCACTCAAGGTGTGAGATTACCACCTTGATACCCGCTACAACCTTACCATATGAGGGTTTTTGCACGTCAGCTACACCTGACGATGCCTTAGATCCAACCGTGCCGGGCGTTTTCGCCTCTGGTTTTGGTGAATCATCTACGGAAGCCGCTCAAGAATTTGGGGCAAGGCGGTTTTATAAGGTACCCTGCTCTTGAGGAGACGACTCAGTCGTTTCCTGGCTGCACCACCAAACTTTTTTTTCAGGTTCAGTTATTGGATCACCACAAGTGATTCTGTCATTCTCGTATCCAGCAGGGGCTGCGTGGAAGCAGACATCCGATGGCTGGTTTGCTCAACCCCCACATCACAAGCCAATGCACTCCAAACAAACTCCAAAAACAGCATGCACGGTGGTTCAGGCAGTAAAAGATGAACAAGGGTAGCCAACCCGCTGTGCACTAACGAAATAGTTGGTGATTTATTGGAAAAAAATCAAGGGCAAGAGCAATGTTTAACTATCTCAACCCGACTCAGGCGATAACCATGGGAAGATAGACCTTTTGATAGACCGTAGGCTCACTTGGAACCCGCACATTATGTACGTCAAATCTAAGATCGAGGGTCGGATAGCCAGTCTGTCTCTGATCAACAGAAAATCAAAGATGAGTTCGAAAAACAAGATCACGATCTATAACACGATGTTCAAGCCTGTCATCATGTACGCTTCAGGCTTTAAATGTTGATCTAAATGAAAGCCTAGGAAGGAGATCGAATTATTCTTGGTAGAAATATATGTGTTATCGAATCCGAATGTGTTTGGCTTGTGACACTTGAGTGTCACAAGCCAAACGTCATCTGAAGCACAAAACATATTTGTGTTCTGGGTCTACACACAACAAGAAGTTCTATAAATATCACGAAAACGTGTATATTTTTTCTCAAGGAGTCAAATCTATGCCTTGTCAAACGTCAGATTGATGTTTTTTTGATATCACTTTATATATGGCATATTGATAATTCTAATATGCAACTACTATGACAGAGTACCGCTGACGGTTACTTTCGACATTAATTATGATGAAGNATAGCATGCTGGGCTCTCTCTCTGGAGGTAAACCTCACTAAGTAATATTTGAATAGTTCACGAAGCTATACAAGCTCTCTGAGGCGTTTATACTGAGTATGAAAATGTTATTTGAATATGTTTTGGATTTACATCAAATATCGATCAATTTCATCACATATATACGATATCGATATACCTATTACCATCATGATAATCTTCACGAAGACCTTGTTGAGGATGTTGACTCCAACTTTGAACAACCAGATAGTGTCAAATGAACTTCCGTGTTAACAACAAAATATGGCTGTATTATTTTGACTCAATCTCGTACGCAATGTAAAATAGTGTACAAAACACAACATTGATCACAAGGTGATTGAAATTTTGCCGAGTCAGCTAGTCTATAATAAAATACAGAGTGTTTCACTGCCGTAATCGATAAACTGTGGAACTACGGAACCTCTCCAGAAGCCGATGAAACGAGGAAAAGAATGACTAAAATATGGTCCAATTTTGCGAGATATGGGTGAGTTCAATGAAATATTCTCACTCTGAATATTTATCAGAAGAACACAAAATATTGTATTTTGAATCAGTCATTTTTTGAAACACTTGGTTTGATCCGCAACAAATGTAACCTGCTGTAATTCATTCGGCAATAATATCATTCGTCAACAAAAAAATTGATTTGCTCACTTCAAACACTCAACACTACACTTTCCTCAAACATTTCCAGTACTATTTGAGGTAATAGGTACATTATCACTCTGAAACATTTTCAAACATTAGCGGTTGTCTTCTAATTTAGTCACCCCGAAAAGCGAATTATCATGAGTTTCAGCGTGCTTGAAACATCTTTTCTAAGCTACGTGGACTGATGTGCGAGTATGACAACCAACCTAAACATGGTGAATATTGTTATCAACGTTACATACGAACCATGAAATATATAGCATCATATTCAATTTTCAGGATCACTTTACTGTATCTCATATTATGATTCACCTCATCTTTTCAGCTGATAAAATACTAGTTTTCGGAACTACTTTCAGATACTTTATGTTAACAGCCATTATTCTTGTACCTCGGATTGCTCGATATTTTCATTTCAACATCGCTCAGGTAGGTGGAATAATCATGACGCTGTGGAAGGTACCAATACAGCCTTACCAGAACACGAGCCCAATGACTATAGTAGTCGATACTGTTGACACAAACAATACATCAAAACTTTCATCACCTTCAAATCAAACGCTTTCAATTCACGTGAAAACCAGGTTCAATTCAGTTCGGATACGTTTATCACATGTTTTTTTTTGAAAATGTCTTAATTGTAAAAATTGGTTAAGGCTTTCGCGGCCGAGATCAGTGTTACTGTCTCTATTCGTAGTTTGCAACTGCCTTAACACGTTTCGCCAGCACGAGTGCCTGGCTTCTTCAGAGGTTTATTCATCTTGATAATTCACCGATGACTGGTGATTTCCAGTTCGTAGATTACAGGTTGGTGTAACGATTGAAAGTCCACTCAGCCCGGTGATAGCCAACTTCTTCATGGAACAATTTGAGAAGAAGGCAATCGACGCTTTCGATTTATTTCAAATCAACCATTTGGCTACGATACGTGGAAGACACCTTCGTCATCTGGAGACATGAACCTGAACCTATTTATAGACCACATAAATGCTCAGCACCCTAGCATCAAGTTTACCATGGAGACTGGACAGGAACAACGGATACTTTTTCTAGATGTATTCATCGAGAGGTGTGGCACACGACTGACACATAAAGTGTAAATGAAACCGACACATATACGGACAGATATCTGCATGCACTTTCGAGCCACCATCCAAGTCAGAATCGGAGAATTATCAACACTCTGACGGAACGTGCCCGTAGAATATGAACCGGAACACCTACAAAAAGAATTGAATTATCTTCGAATGGCTTTAAGATCGAATTGATAGAATATAACCAAAATCAACAAGGCCATGAAACGTAAGACTTCCACAAGTCAAAACAAGGAGGAAACTCAAACGTGCATTTATACCGTACATCCCTAGGGCTACAGACAGAATCGAAAAAATCTCAGGAAAGCATAAAATGAAAACAGTGTTCAAGCCCACCAGAAAAATACATCGAAGCTTGAGATCTGCGAAAGATGAAAGAGATTCCATATCAGCTGCATAGGTATATCGTATATATACCATGCACCTGTGGTAAAGTTTATATCGGTACCACCAAAAGGTCGATGGGTACAAGGTTGAATGAACATCGGAGAAACTGTCACTGAGATAACACGATACTGTTTGTAGATACTGTTAGAAATTCATAAACATAAAGAAAACTACAACACTAAAGAGAAGGCGGTAACGCTTAACCGGATGTGAAATCCCATACTGAAAGATGCTGATGTGGTAACGGCGCAATGCGATGTTACGTCATCAACAGGTAATAACACTTCGGCCAAAAGCAACGCATCAACAATGGGGGCGAACTATCTGAATCAACATAAATACAACCTATGAACTAGAAATCACCAGTCATCAGTGAATCATCAAGGTAAATAAACCCCTGAAGAAGCCAGCCATTCGTGCTGGCGTTAGGATGCAGTTTCAAACTACGACGGCCTTCAAACCCGAATGGAAATAGTTTTAATTGTGTTTATTTTGATGGGGTCTTTGTTCGAGGCGTGATCCTATTCAGAGACGAAGTTAGCTTTGCATAAACACATCGGCCTCCCACACATCAACGATGAGGACCATACGCGCTTTCATGATTGAGTTAGAAATGAAGGTGTCACAGTAGTCCGAATTCACATCTATTTTTACTGACATTTTCTATATTTTTTTCCAAAATATTTTCGCGAAGTATTAGGAATCACACGTTAAAAGGTAAGACTTCGTTAATCCTTAGCTCGCACAAGGTTCGACTTCTGAGGTTTGTCAATCGTAGGGGTGCGACAGCTGGTTGACGGAAAAACAGATTTTATACAGATTATGGGGTCATTGTTGTCTTAGCCGATAGAAATTGTTGGTTTGACTTTCACAATAGATAATAAATACATTTTTGTTGATTTTCACTTTTGTTTCAGTTGTATCATGTCAACAGATAGTGTATTCTGTGAATCGGGTCTTCTTTTCTGCCACAAACTTTCAATGAAATCTTCGTTAACTCATTTTTTCTGCTTGTGATTGAATTTATCCATCTGACGTTCAATATCAATTCGTAATGGACTATATCAAGTCCCAAAATTTCTGCATAACTCGGCTATCAGTCTATTCATCCATCTGACGTTTAATATCAATTCATAATGGACTATATCAAGTCCCAAAATTTCTGCATAACTCGGCTATCAGTCTAAAATCTTACTCAAAAATCTTACAATGTAAAAATATCTTCTAATTTATGAATTCATTGTGGGATGCAGTTGCCATCTGATCCAAAAATTGATTTTATACCTAAATTCACTGTATGAAACCAAACACATTTTTTTTTTTTAGGAATCCAACTCCAACAGTAGATCCACTCCTGCAGAATATCATCTGGCCGCAAATACCGAAAACCAAAGACATTCCTTACTTAAGAATTGACGTTAACTTCAGTATTGAGAAAAACTTTCGATTAGAATATGTTAATTTTTTGAATGAACTAGCCGAAAATTCAAAGTGAATGTACAATCAAGAAATAAATGGAACTTATCAATTCAAGTATTTGTAATTATTGAAGAGAAAACATACACGAAACAAATAATGATTATAAAAGAATAATGATTTCATAGGGAATCAGCATCTAATGGACAATAAAAAATTCAAATTCAATTAATGAAATCTAGTACCAAATGTATAGCGTCTTTCATTTAGCCTCCTAGCTTCAAACTTAAATAAAACAAAATGTGTGTAAGATATCTGGGTCAGTTGAATTTTGTACGGCTGAAGGCCTAAGTCACGACACAAAATTCGCCAAGTTGTGGTATGCGAAAGGCCGAGTTCTTGTGAGCGACGGAAATCGATTAATAATAATAATAATAATGATAATAATAAATTGTGTTGTGTTACAAGTTGTTTACAAGCATGTTATACACACGAATACTTATCGCAGTTGACCGAGTGTTCGAACGGATATATGAGCAAATAGGGTCGAAGAGAGGAGTCGCTGGATGTAAAGAGAACCTGCTCATCGATAGATATATAATGCAGGACTCGATACAATATAAGCGTAACCTCTCTATGACGTGGATCGATTACCGTAAGGCATTTGATACAATATCGCACGAGCTCATCTTGCATTTGCTCAGATGCCTTGCGGTACCCGACAAAATAGTGAGATGCATTGAACAACTGATATCACTTTGGGGAAGAACAAAGTTGCTGCAACAAATATGCTTGCCGTTCCAATCTCACTCTACTCGTTTAAAGTAGTGAAGTGGACTCAGGAGGAGCTGTGTCAACTCGACGTAAAGACCCGAAAAATGATGCATCTCTATAAGAGTTTGCATCCCAAATCGTCCGTTCCACGGTTGTACTTCCCCCGACAACAAGGAAGCCGTGGACTTTTGAGTTTGAAGTGTCTACATGACAAAATTGTACTGAATATAGCCTGTAAAGTCGTCAGGAATTCAGATCCCCTTCTCTGCACGGTCCGTGACCATGAGAGAGCAGGAATTGGAGCATTTCTCTTTAGGGCAGCTGCCCGAACAACTGGTGAACTCACTTTAATTTAATTTAGTTTTCGACATTGAACGAGTTGACCACAACTCTGTCACCGAGTTGGAACCCGTTCATCAAAAAGCTCAGATAAAAGCCACACAGAGATCACCTCACTTCTCTTCAATAACATTGGAGACCTTGGCTTGTCAAAGCGCCTGACTTTTGCTTTCCTCAGGTCGAGTGGGCTGAAGTCGGAAACTGAGGGTTCATCATGGCTTGCCAGGATGATGTCTTCAACACCTTAGTCTACCGCTGTCGCGTGATAGGTATAGAGGTTTCTGACACAAGGTGCAGGGCCTGCCACGAGGCGCCCGAGATCCTAATGCACTTGCTATCAGCATGTTCAGCATATGCGGTCTTGGCCTACATCCATCGACATAACGCGACCCTCAGATTGCCATAATACCATCTACAGCACTCTTGCGGTTTTGACGAGACACAGGTGTTGCCCTACGCTCCGGGGGATATTGAATCAGTTGTGTGGAACGAGAAGTGCCGAATTTATTGGAACTATTCGTTCCCCACCCTCAGGCTCATGCAAGCTAATAAGCCTGATGTAGCCCTTCTCGTCCACCAGAGCAAGACGACATTAGTCGTGTAGTTTTCAGCTGCTGGCGAGACGAATATCGTCCGAAAAACGGATAAAATATCGTGATTTTCTCTTCGAACTCCGCATACTCTATCCAGATCACTCTGTCGAGATGGTTTTTCTGATTATTGGAGTCCTTGATGGAACGATGTTCTCTCTACTTTCGAATCTTAAAATCATACCGGCTTGCCACACTAAGGCAGAAATCTTAGTCGGACAGATGCAGAAGGCTGTCATACTCAGCTCACTGCGCTTGCTCAGGGCACATGATTCTCGGACCCAATGATCACTTACCCCACGGTGTGGGGAGTGGTCGTTGGTTGATAATGCTGGCGCGCCCTCCCGAATGTATCGGGGCTTCGAAGAATAGGGCCTGACCAGCGCGTTTAAGAAAAAAATTGTTTATTGCTTGCTGGTAAAATAATTACAGGAGTGTAAAACTTAACCTGAAGAAAACAGCAAAATGAATGGAGTAGTGTTAGGTCAGTTGACCGATTTTTCCACACTCCCCTAAACAAATTGTAAATATTTATTTTAATAATTCAACTCACAGATATTCAGGTGTATTAGTTTTGAAAATTTCATAAAAAAACAACGCGAATGTAGTGAACGACGATTAGACATACTTAACCAGCCCATTTTGAGACTGAGAATTAGACGTAGACATGTATTTTGTACCTTTGGATACGAAAGGCATCAGATGACCGAAGAAAAAGACCATAAACCATTTCACAATGGTTGAAATGTGATAAAACCATTGACTCGGATTACATTTTTTCTTGTTTTTAAATTCATTTCATTTCGATGAGGATATAACAACTGCAGAGCTGCGTATGCCATTTTCAGTTTAGAATCGCAATTCTGAGACCAGATAAACCAAGATTTTTTACAGGATCCCTGAAATTGGTAACATCATCATTGATACAGATTCGTAGTCTATTCGTAGCTTCTATTTTTTGAATTTGATTTTCGAATAAAATGACGCAAGTTTCCAAAGAATTGATTTTTAGAAAATGTTTTTTCGATAATGTTAGATTATAACGTTAGCTTTTACAAATTCGACCACATTGAAACAAAAACACAATTGAGTATCATCATCATATGGATGATAATTACAATGGGAAAAATTATGATGATAGTTTATATACAATGTATGTAAAAGAGGACCAAGAATGCTATCTTGTGGTACACCTCTCTGAATGGTTAGACTATCTGAAATTTCATCTGTTGAATAGGATTTGAGGAGTTTTACTGAAGTCCTAATAAATTTTCTCGGATTCTTCTGTATACTTTTATAGAGAGTGCACAATTTCATTATTTGCACGTGTTGTTGAGTGCTATATCCGTAATTTGGCAAATTAAAGACCATGTATAAAGTCGTACGCGACTCTGACCGGAACATTTTCAGCGAACCACCGAATTCTAAAATAGGAACAGAGTATATGTGTAAAAATCGTGAAGAAAGATGTGCTGTAGAATATATTCAATGGACCATTCATAATAGAACAACTGTTTCAAAATTCAACGATACTTTTAATCAAACTGATCCAAAAACGAAGCTGAATCGTACATTGAAAATTAATTTATTTTCAGGTTACTTCTACTGGTCGGAAGAGAAGTCGTTTGCAAAATAGAGACTATCAACAATACTGTAGGCGTATATTATTAAGAGAAAGGTAATATTGTTCTCTTGAACGATTATAGACTTTGCTAATCAACAAAAAAACATGGCAATATAAAGAATTCTTTGATTACAATGTTAAAATCATCGATTCATCAATTGAAATGACCTCATCTTAGGGTCAAAGCGTGAAACCATTTCGTTTGAAAGTATCTTTATTTGTATCTATAGAGTAGGGAGGGTGAGTGTAGACCCACAGCACTTAGGCCATATGTGACCCATTGTACATCCTCCCGAAGAGTTGTCCTCCTAGGTCATCTTCTATCCTGTCTTTTCCAGGAAGGTGGACAGGTCACTAGGAGACATCTCCTTCATATTGGCAGGTGTAAGCCAAGACTCGCCGAACACACACTCCCTTTGGCAACTTTGAGGTCTCTCACGATGGCATCCGCACAGTTTTTGGTAGGTGCAGCGATATTACGGTCGTTGCGTGACTTCTTCAAACTTCTTGGGGTTCCCTCCGTGAAGGTGCACAAGTGAGGGAGCTTTCCTGCAGGGGCAGCCGGATCCTTGCCTTCATTCAAGGCGTAGCTCTTGGCGCCCGCCGCAGTGAGTCCCCTTGCTGTTGGAGGTGGATTGGGGGAGGAGGAGGGTGCACTTATAGTTGCTACGACTCCTGCCTTCTTGGCTCTCTTTCTCCTTTTGGCTTCGGCATCGCAAATGTGTTTATGCCTTGGCCTCTGTATTACATCACGTGGTGATCTGCTATGTCCAGCCTCTTTCCAAGCGGTAGATTGGGGTGGACATTTCTGTTCATTTCCAGTCACCGCCTTAGATTGAGGTGAGCACTTCTGTCCAGCCTCGGGATTGGTTTTTGTTTTCGTTGTTTCTGTTTTTGTGTTTGTTTCATTCATGCGTGTTCCCACGAGTTCCCGTGATTTGGCAAAAGAGACTCAATAAATGAAAGACCCTATATAAAGTCGCACGCGACTTTGACTGGAACATTTTCAGCGAACTACCGAACTCTAAAATAGGCGACAAATTATACGTGTAGGAATCGTAGAAAAAAAGAGCTGTAAAATATATTCAATGGACCAGTAGCCTTTTACAAAATTGAAACGATCAACATACTATAGGCGTATATTATTTTGGTAAAGGTAATATTGTTCTCTTGAACGATTATAGACTTTGCTAATCAACAAAAAAAACGTTGCAATATAAAAAAGTCTTTGATAACAATGTTAAAATCATCGATTCATTAATTGATATAACCTCATCTCAGGGTCAAAGCATTTCTTTCGGAGGTAAAAACACATATCAGTTTTCGATATCTGTACAAATGAAATTTCAATAAACAAGCTAATTAAAGACAAACATCAATTGTAAATTAACGGAAAAACAATAATGGAGATATTGAAGCTATATAACAGTCAATAATAAACATCAATGACAGGGTAGGTAATGGAAATCTTTCTATTCATCCAATAGATTCAATAACATTTGTACAATGAATATTATTCATTCACCTGCTCAATTGGTGAATACTTTACTGAAAATTTCTGAAAATTCAGAAAGGAACAACTTACACTTTCACCTCATTTGGACAAAGTTGCTCAATATCGTGAGGTTATCAAACTAGAAGCATTTCGAACCAAATCCAACTTGATATTTGTATTCAAAAGTCCTTTGACTAAACCTCTAGTTCACATCAAATACCAATTATATCCTATCCCAATATTTAAAGGTAGAACAGGGTATTACTGGAGTTTTTTTTCAACAACAAACTAGGTACCTTCGTCTCAAGTGTCTTAAATCGAATTCACATTATTGTCTTATCTGCTAATCTGATTAAAGACTAGTAGACTATGGTAGACTAGGTATCTATGGTATGAGTAAGGATAGCTTTGTAAGTATGATTAGTTTAATCTTCCTCTTGAAAATTATCACTTGGTGATTGTGACATTGATTTTAGACGCAGATACCTCGAACAGGTATCTATAGTATTAGTAAGGATGGCTTTGCAAGTATGAATAGTTTGATCTTTCTCTTGAAGAAGATAACTCGGTATTCGAAACACGTGGCGAGGTGTTAAAATAACTGTTTCGTGTTGGAGAAAAAACTCTAGTAATATTCATTACTATACATAGGTTAGGTTAGGTTAGGTTAGGTTAGGTTAGGTTAGGTTAGGTTAGGTTATTATACTATAGGTTCCAAACAGTGCATCACAAGTAGAACAGGGTTACAAAATGTTTTGTTAACTTCGAAACAATATGTCTCGCGAAAGACTATGATTCTTTGATGTTTACACTAATCACGGATATGAGTGTCTTAAACATTGATTCACGGACTGAACTCAATTATGTTACGATATGTTCCAGTACCCGATTGACCAAAATTCAATCTGTGAAGCTCCAATTTTCAGATGCCCCAGGAATATTCCAAGGAACTGTCACACTCCCCAATTTTCTGTTCAAAATTACAACAAAGTGCACAAAATAGAAAACGTGTGATCCCTGATACTTTCTGAACCTTTATGACTGTTGATATTTCATCCTGGAAAATGTCGAAACTGAGTTACAAAATTAAACTCTTTGATCACTATTGAAAATGAGTGAAATGCTTCCATTGGAAAAACGGAGATCCAAAGAGATTCCAGATTTTGTGAATGTCAAAAGTTTCCTATAGATCTCACCCAGTTTTGATACTATATGAGGTTCTTACTGCATCTCGGATGAATCCAGGCTTCCAAATCTGAAACCGCTGAAATTGAGTGACCTGAACGTCAACGATTTGGACAACCAACCTTATTTAACCGGAACATCTCTTGGCTCACATACTTTAGCACTATTTTCATCATTCCGTTAGTAGTCCTTCACATCTTTTGTAAATGCAGATGGAAATTTCGTAACTACATAGCAATTTCCGTAGGGAACCAACCACCTCTGCATCCAAAACTCTTCAGGCCTTTGAAGCATTTAGCCAGCCAAAGACAAGACCTGGCCTTCGAGACGAGATACCATAGTACGTGGACATCGAGCTAGAAGACCAATAACAAGTTTTCTATTTTACATCCCTGGATGCTTCATATGTGTTGAGGAATGAACAAGAATTTGATCTACATCACCATGTATTAGGTTTTGTTTTATTGATAAAAAAAGTTGTTGATAGAGTTGTCACTGTCAAGTTAGTTGAATTATTTTTTCTGAGATTTGTCTATTTATTTTCATTAAAGTTGTTTACTGTTCAATAATCCTGTGTTCGACCTAAAACTCAACAGTTTATGGGCCCAAATTGGGTCGACTGGAAGTTCCAGTTGAAGATTCAACTACATGCGTATGAAGCAATACAAGCTGGGGAAGGTACGCTTCAGAAACCTGAAGAATTAGCTCCAGTGGCATCAGGGAATCAGAAAGCTGCTTATAGTAAACAGTTAGCAGTTTATAATAAGCTAGAGTATACTGCCCAAAATCTAATAGCTTAGTTTGAGCTCTCAGACAAGACAGTTGGTGGTTGATATGTGTAATTCCGCTCAAGAGATGTGACATAAGTTACATAGTGTTTTCGAACAACGAACAAAGCATAGACAGGATTGACTGTTCAATGAATTTTTTAGCGTGAAAGTGAAATATCATTCAGATGGTGTAGCAAAGCATATGGCAAAATTAGAACAACTTTAGGTAGAATTACAAGATGAAACTTGAAAGGAAGATATAGTAGAATTACCTGAATCACTTTTCATAAATAGAGTTTAAAATACCATGCCTCCTGATTACATCGAATTCATGAATGCCTGGGAATCTATTCCTAAATCCCAAAGAAACTCCACTCTTCTCCGAGAAAGACTTTGTACTGTTGAACTTCGCTTGCAGGACAGAAGTAGTGACAATACTCATGAAAAATCAGCTTTTCTCGTCGCAAAGACCAGTCAGCAAATAAAGGTCAACACAAATGCCCAGAAATCCTATACCTAAAAAAATAGGAAATCATGGATTTGTATTGAGTTGTAGACAGGAACAGAGAGTTATGTAGAACGTTTCAAGGTATTTGGGACTGATTGTTTTGTCCACGTACCCAAGCAAAAGAGAAGAAAATTTGCTAAGAAAGGCATGAATGGATCTTTAGTGGGATATATTAGTAATGAGGATGTATATCGAATCTGGGGACCAGAAAAAAATGACGTTATCTTGAGTAGAAATGTCATTTTCAGAAATGAGAAAATTGAAATATGTCATCTGAAAAGTCAACCAGATTATGAAGTTGTCGATCAGCAAACAGAAATTCAATTCAAAAAGAAAGATATTACTGATACTGATTACTGATACTGATACTATCAAAACCAAATTATTTTGATGCTATGACTCAATCTTGGAAGTAACAAAAATATTAGTTTTTGATCAGAATGCGATTGGATTGTAATTTGGTACAATCAAATAGCATCATCATTTTTGAACGTGTGGGCTTTGCTTGATTTCTATGACAGGAAAAATAAATGAGTTTTTGATATCTGTTAAGAGTTTCCAGACGGATGAAAAAACCTACAAATCAGAAAAAGTAATATCAAAGTGGCATCTAGGTTATCTAATTTTCTTTTCAATACCAAAGGTAAAGTAGACATGATGGAGAATTCTGGACTTTATAAGCTCGAGTGTCCGGAGTGTAATAGTGTTTATGTGGGACAATGTGGCCGAAATTTCTCAAAAAGGTTTCTGTATATAGAACTTTAGTGACTTGTGTGATGTTGAAGTAATTCATATTATTCTTAAGAAATGTAATCAAATTGGAAATAACGAACTGACCGAAGTGAAACTTTTTCGAATATTGAGGTTTTGTTTGCCCAAGATGCCAGCCCTGTATACGCAAATTATTCTACAAGAATTAACGTATTCATATTTATCATATACATTTTAAGTAAGCAACTTTTTGCTTAAACAATACTGATTAAAGAACACGTAAAGGTTGGATCATTGAACATTGAAAGCTGATTTTCAACGAACAGTAAACAATGAATTTGATAAGTGTAGTTCGGTTTTTTATTCAGATGACCCTCGTTGCGGTGATCCATGGTATTGCCTTCCTTGCCAAAAATAAATACGTGAGTACATTCGCTTTGAAAATGTAGTATCTAATGAAAAAACTTTCCAATGTTGTAGAATTCGACATTACAAGTGTCAACAAAAAATGGGGTAGTTCAAGGAAAGCAAGTATACTCGGATCATGGATCATCCTACATTGGGTATTACGGTATACCGTATGCTGCTCCTCCAGTGAAATCCTTGAGATTCAAAGTGAGATCATAAATGAATTCTTCAATTAGATTATTATGGGAAAAGGATTATATGATAATTTTCTGATTATTTATTCACTTCAATCACACTCATTATACAGTGTTTTTCTTCAATGTCCCCCCCTTTCATTTTTTGAAAGAGTCAGTTTCGGTCACCTTTTGCTTCGAATAGCTCTATGGAAAAGTACAAAGGTGTCAAATCTGGCGAGCGGGCTGGCCGTTCCGTAGGACCTCAACGGTCAATCCAATCACCGGAAAAAGTAGTATCCAAATAGTTTGTCACTTGCCTGGAGTAATGTGGTGGTGCTCCATCTTGTTGTAATACAATATCCATTTCGAATTCATTAGGATTCGCTTTGACGATTTCAGTAACGAGAGGGTCAACAGTAGTTTCCAGCATATTCAAATACAGTTTTCCTGTTAAATTTTGATCAATAAATAGAGGTCCTCCGATATGGTTTCCCAATAGTCCTGCCCAAAAATTATTTTTTTCTGGATATTGGGTATGTGTTTCCCGAAAAACGTGATGGTTGTTGTCACTACTATTACGGCAATTTTGTCTGTGAACATTGCCGTTTGAAAAAATGTACATTCGTCACTAAAACAAATATTGTGGAGATAGGTAGGATGCTTTGAAATGGTCATGATTTAGCAGAATTCTGTTCTTCAATCAGGGTCATCTTCAGTTAATTGGTATACTATTTTAATTTTGTATGAATGATACCTATTCCTCTTCAGAAGTCTCCACACAGAAGAAAAATTCACAAACATTCGCGACGGAATAAGTAGACTGTTCAGGATTTACTACAATCTCACCAATTATTTGCACTTGCTGTTCTTCCGGAATGGTCGGATGACCTTGGAGCTTTCTGTTATGTACACTACCGGTAGTTGTGAATTTGGATACAAGTTCCCTCAAATATTTTCTACAGATAGGACGATTCGGAAAACGTTCATTGTACACCGATGTTTTGCCTTAAGACACTTGCTTGTCAATATGATCATTTGATTTTTAGTTTATTTTATTTATATTTTACATAATTGTGTGTATTTTGCCTAAATTTTATTTCTATACGTGTATATTCTACTTTGTCAACAAAACAAGAGTTTTTTCGATAATAATGTATATTTTGATTGATTGATTGAAAGACATGTTTCATCAAGAAACACAATTGGTCGCTGTTAGCTACGGAAATAACTGATTTTTGTAAATACTTGTTCCTCAATGCTCTAATGTCCATTTTCTCTATTGAATTTTTTCTATTATTTTCAGTTCTTCTCCATTTGGAACCTATTTCGATAAAACGATACCCCAACGCAAGAAACATTCGTATTTTACCGTTTTAGAAATTGTTTCTTTATAGTTATCCTTGTTAACCTTTTGGTTGATTCATCCGCCCAGTTCTTGGAAGATGTATGTCCACTATGAAGATATGTTTCATCAAAAAACACAATTGGTCGTTGTTGACTATGAAAATAACTGATTTTTTGTAAATAATGCTCCAATGTTCATTTTCTCTATTGAAACTTTTGTATTATTTTCAGTCCTTCTCCATTTGAAATCTATTCAATTCGAAATTCTACGAAGAAATATTTCGAAAGCCACAATTCCTAAAAAATCATTATTTTGTGTTGGAACTTTTTTACCGTAATACGATATCCTTCCTTCTTATGGAAGTCGTAAATAATCTGTTTGATATTGGAATACTCATACTCGGGAATACCAGTTACTGGTGCTCTTTTAGGCTGCTTCTTTCTTGCTGTGGAAAATTTCACTTTTCCGTTATTTGCAGAAATTGGTTGCTCCCCTTTTCTAACCAAATTCTCGAAGGTTCTTATTCAAATACCTAATAAAAATTAAAGATTCGTAATGAAATAGTTATTGTTTGGATGTATTTAATGTTACCTGTATGTAGAGATGTTCAATTTTTCACATTTGATAACGTATCCGACTCACATTCAACACTTTCAAAATAATTGAACACTTCAAAAATCATTTCACGTGCCTAACCCGTGATGACTGATTTTTTGTTAGACGATGACATTTCTTTCAGGAACAACACAAATTATTCAGACAATGCCAAACGCCAACAGCATTGAAGAACAAGTAATGATACACCTCTGTACAGAGCATAAGTGTCTTGCAAGAACTGTAGTGGGGGTACACTGTAAATGAGTTTGTGCGCATAGAGGCGGGCTCGCCATCACATTTGGCGGGTTTGTCCGAACAGGCAGAAAGGCACACGTGGTACCTCAGAATAGCCCACTAGATTTCCTGAAATAACACCTCTGGATATTTTTTGTGGTAAAACGTGTCACCGAAAGAGTATGAAACACAACCATAGCTCATTTTGAAACTCAAAATCAGAAAAGATTGCCTATAACGGAGTTTGCGAATGTGAAAAGAATGAAAAGCATCTCGAAGATGCGGCTTCAGATCACATTTTTCCTGAAACTGGGACATTTATCATTTTTGCAGATTTTTGAAATCAATATCAAACTGCTCACTACTCAGAAACGAATAAATTCGATTTTTTGAAATGAAGCTGTGTTGGAGAGAAAATTGAAATACGTTTTAAACGAGGTATCACAAGAACGCCCCTTCTATTTTGAAACATGAAGTATTATTGGCCTTCTCGGCAACGTTTGATAAAACAATATTGTATTTCTTTCCTAAAAATAACGCTGTCTCACGTAAATTTTGTCTGACCTCCATAAGGTCAGATTGTCTCGTTCACAAGTTAAGAGGGGTGAACTATTTACCATTGCACTTCATTATATTGATATATGTTAGTATGTCGTTTGTTTGTATATAATTCTAGTCTAGTATATAATTCTAGTCAGAATCGAATAGTGCTGAATTTTTTTCTTTTTCAACTTTCAGGCCCCACAACCAGTACAACGATGGACAGGGGTCTTAGACGTAACAAAAATGCAATCTGGATGTGTAGAGACGCAACTCAGATTCATTGGCGATCTTTTCCAAACACATGGTACTGAAGACTGTTTATATATCAATGTTTACACACCTATCAGGGTGAGTTCAGCAATTCGTTTTGGTCACTTATCGAAGTGTATAGAACACAACCGTAGCTTCGTTCTGTATACTACTGAAATATTTGTACAAAATCAAAGTTCATTATGTATTCATTACATGTTTGAATTTTGGAACTGAAACATCATAATGATACATTAAGTTTCAACTCTGTGAAAAGTTCAATAAATGCACAACCAAAAAAATTAAACGAAATATCCACCATGAAACACTTTTTTTCCGAAGTTGATATATTATAATAATTCACCAATATCAAACATATCTGAAATTATAAGAAAATATTCAATCTGAAATTATATATTTGTTCATTCAGAATTAAATGAAAGCAAGGCAACGTTTGGCGGATTGGGTGTCCTTGTTCATATTTCACTGCATTAACCACTGTGCATGCTGCTATCATGCTCAGGAAGGGCTCAACAGATCATACGTGATGCTGGTGAAAAAAGGATAAATTAATATAGTGGTTTTGGAGAGCATATAGCAAACAAATTGAGCAAATATGATGCTCACACCTGTGCTCAGGCACAGAACTAAAAATAATGCAAATTCTGTTTGACTGTGACATGGGAATGTATAGAAAACAATGTTCGTCTACCAGTCTACCATATAGCAAACAAATTGAGCAAATATGATGCTCACACCTGTGCTCAGGCACAGAACTAAAAATAATGCAAATTCTGTTTGACTGTGACATGGGAATGTATAGAAAACAATGTTCGTCTACCAGTCTACCATATAGCAAACAAATTGAGCAAATATGATGCTCACACCTGTGCTCAGGCACAGAACTAAAAATAATGCAAATTCTGTTTGACTGTGACATGGGAATGTATAGAAAACAATGTTCGTCTACCAGTACACCGTTAACCCGGCGTCGCCCAGGTGGGGTCTCACATGGCCATACAAATTTTAAATCACTGGCATTTCAAATCGAATGCACGCACGGTTCATTGGTTGCCTATAGCTTCCCAAAACACTCCATTCTGTGATATTCTGGCGCGAGTGCAGTCTTCAGTCAGCTACTGAGAGAGTAGCAGTGCCGCAAACNGGCTACTGATACTGAAGCAAACATACCACTGGAGGAAGCACATTCTAGCTCGTAATCGATTTGCTGAGTTTCATTAATTTATTCCTTTTAGTCCGGGAGCTACGACGAAAAGGGTCTTTTTATTTTGCAACTTCAACGCCCTGTATTTCTGAAACGGCTCATTTCCTGACACACATGTCCTACCTCATTTTTCATCATTTTGCAAGAGGAATGACGTGGTATAAGTTTGTCCGCCGAATTCTGAAACACCCTGTATATAGACAATTTATGGATGTCTTTATACATGCTTTCGCTACCCAGCAGAAGGATTCTGGGCCGATCATAGCCTTGGATGAGCCAGGTACCCAAGCTGGAGTGACCCTATTTTGGGTATTTAGGTCCTTGAGTGCGCTCAGACAGCTTTCCACTAGTCTTGAGAAGACTTGAAATGAGCTGAGCGCCTTAGCTGCCACCTGGCTTCTGCCTGTTTATTTCCCCTATACAGTGTTCCATGGCCGCTACTTCTACCTGGAACACAGTTGCATTATGTCCGAGGCTGAGTATGATTTTCGTCTTTGCTCTGCCTCCATATATACCGGCTCACACTCCTTCTTGAGTCTTTGAGCCATCTGTATACTAAGTTCCTTCCGCTTTTACCGGTGAGCCGTTTTGCCAGTCCTCTCTATTTGGTATGATGATTTTGAAATCTTTTTGAAAGTTGTACTGCGGAACTGTGTTATCCACGGGCATTCCTAGTATAGGATCTGCCTGCAGTGTTTACTGTGCATCGATTTACACTCGACCAAATAAACCCAGCTTCTTGACGGAGCCGATTAGTTTGTATGGTGAGTAGTAGTCAGGTCAGATGGTAAGAGTACGGTTCTGCCGAATTCTAAAAACCTGATTCAGTCTACAGCGGAGTAGGCACAAAGTATGTGCCCCGCTGTTTCATCATTTCAAAACAGAGGCACACTGTCTTCCGACAGTCCGAGTCTCTGCATATGACTATTCAATTGACAGTGACCTGTCAGAAGGTCTGTTGGACATTGTAAATCATCCCTACTGTAGTCCAAAAACTGTTTGGTATCAAATTTCGAAGGAATAATAAACCCCTTGAAGTAAGCCAATCCTGGAATATTCTGCCAGTCGTCTATAATTCTTCTTGCCATCCAGGTGTTCAATGTTTGTTTGGCAAAACCTAAAGCGATGCCAATGTCAAGTTCTGGTCCGATGGAGCTGCTTGCAGCACCCTCCTGTGCAAGGGAGTCAGCAGCCTCATTGCCTTCCAGGTCAGTATGGCCAGGAATCCAGACCAGAGACAATCTGTTGAATCTTGCTATCGAGGAGAGTTGTTTTTGGCATTTTGCTACCAATTTAGACGTTGCTCGGTAGGAGCCAAGAGCTTTCAACGCCGCTTGACTTTCCGACAATATTTTTATTGACTCGTGTATGGAGTTGGATTCTTCTTATCTCTCCGCACACAATTCAATAGCGTAAATTTCCACTTGAAATACAGTCGCATATGTTCCTAGAAAGGTAGATATCTCTGTCCTGGGTCTGCGACTGAAAACACCTGCACCAGAACCAGAATATTTCCTTCTCCCGGAGAAGAAAATGAGTTGGAGTCATGTACTTAGATGTAAAGTACTCCGTTATACTGAATGAGCGACAAAAGATAACCGAACTTTTGGGATTCAGATTGAGAAATATTGATTCAAAACAAAATAGTTGATGAATAGTCTTCTTGCATCTAAACGCAAAGAATTCATAAGAAAAACTTTGGAAAATCACAAAACGTAAGCACGTGCTTACTGATTCTTGAATCTCATAAAAAAAATTAAAAAAACACAGCGGTATAGTTACAGTAATTTTTTTTAGGTTTTCTCAGTACGGAAGACGAAGCCTCTTACGGCAACTATGGTCTGAAGGATCAATTCGCAGCTCTTGAATGGGTTAATTTGAATATCGAAAATTTTGGAGGCGATAGCAAAAAAGTAACAATGGCCGGACATAGTTCCGGGAGTGCGAGCGCTCTATACCAAATGATTTACCCAAAAAGTTGGGGACTGTACTGTGGTGTTATAGGATTGAGCGGAGAGGTATGTATAATATATTCGATCTACAGGGTCTTCCAATAGAGAATTCTAAACTCTGACAATTGATAACGGCTTTCTTGATGAAGCTACATCTATCGAATTAAATGTCATTTATTCAGTTTGTTTTGTCAAATCCTCATGGACAGATAAGGCATTCAACAACACGTGCAAATAATAAAATTGTTTTATCAAAATAGGTGTTCTGTTCGGGCAATGTACCGCGCGCTCCGCCCATTTTACGGTCGCCGTAATCGTCCTACTAAGAGGACTATTCTCAGTGTGGTGGATAAATTTGAGTACACTGGTTCAGTGAACGATCAACCAACACTTGTACGTTGACGAAACGCAAGATCTACCGAGTCTACTGTCTCTGAGAGCATGCTCACTGGAACTCGGCCTTTCGAAGGGCACATCTTGGGGAATTTTGCGTCGTGACTTGAGACTGCACCCATACAAAATTCAACTTACCCAGGAACTGAAGATAAACGACCACAGATAACGACATGTGTTCTCTGAATGTGTTTTTGAGCAGTTAGCAACTGACTCTGATTTCCATCGAAAAATCATATCCAATGATGAGGCCCAATTCTGGATGAATGGGTACGTGAATAAACAGAATTGTCGATGAATTGATAGATTTAGCCGTTACTACGTGGTAGGAGATCATAATTAAGAAAAGCGATACTTTCTATGTTTTTCACCATTTTTTTTTAATGTATACGATTGAAAATGTCCTTGTGGGACGAAACTGCAGTAACGTAAGTTACAAATAAAAGTGGTTGAGAACATAGAAATAATTGTCGAATTTCTGACGACACCAATCCATATGGGAGCGTTCAAAGCATCCCGAAAAAGTCACTGTTTGGTGTGGATTCGGGCGTCATTGGTCCATATTTCTTTGAGAACGACCTTGTCCAGGCCATCACTATCGGCCTCGATCACTATAGATCGATGAATACCTACCGTTTTGTCTTGATTTGGATGATTTAGACACCAACGACATGTAGTTTCAATAGGATGACGTTACGTGCCACACACCTCATGCTAGGGGAATGGCGGGGAATGACACGCAGCGGCAATGGTACGCTTGGCGCTGTATGACCAAGCAATCATTGAATGTCGGTGCTAATTGGATACACTCATGGCACATACGTATTTCAACAACTTTGTTGCGGTACGTTTCAGTTCTACGCTTTTGTTCATTTGATATGGACCATTTTTAGTTTTCGGCATTTTTGTTATAGCATTTGTGCGTGATTCAAGTAAAGGTAAGAATTACATTGTGATTTCAAAGTTTCTCTATTTTTTTTTTCATTAATGAACTGGCCCCTACTGATCCAAATGCCGTATATATTTCATGGCAATATCGACCAATAATTTGTTCAAATAGCTCATAAGACGAATGGCGTAAATTGGGTAATGATACGTGGTTGCGTAAGATTACCCTCATTGGCATACCATTACCCGCATAATACCGAAACCATCAATACATTTGTTTCATACCCATATTGTTTGCCTATATTGTTGTTTCAGATGCCTAACAAGTTCGTGAAAAAAAACAAATATCGCTGGTTGAAACGCAATCTATTGGAGGCAATAGATTCTTGTAGAAAAATTCGGGAGGTTACCAGATCATTCAATATTCACGAGGCAACACTGAGAGCGCGCAACAACAGATCTGGTCCAAAACTAGGAATACCCTCTATCTTCTCAGCTGTGGTTGTAACGGCGAGACTGGGATTTCAACTGTTCAGAAGCCAACTGAGCAACTGGGACCAAAAGGCGTAAAACAATTTGGATCAAAAATATCTGGGGAACGTAGAAAGAACATACTTGTCATATGCGCAATGAGTGCTTCTGGGACCTTTATTCCACTGCTCCTAATATTTCCGCGGAAACGAATGTCTCCTACTTTGAAGAAAAATGGACCACTAGAGGGAATTTATGCTATTACCGATAATGGCTGAAGAGACGAAAAATGTTCTCTTCAGTGATTACACCATTTTAAATTGCATGTAAATTCAAATAAAGCAAACCGTATTCTCCTGGTGCTCGACAACCATTATAGCCATATATCCATTCCGATTTATAACTATTGCAAAGTTGATGGAATTGACATGTTGTCAATACCGCCACATACCTCCCACCGCTTACAATCTCTCGATACTTCATTTTTCGGACCATTCAAATGCGCTTTCAATAAGGAGTGCGATATTTTTTTGAAAACTGGCAAGCAAGAGAAAATAACTTTCCCAGATTTGGCAGAAATATTTAAAAACGCCTACGTTGAAATTGCGATAATGAAAAAAGCTATATCAGGTTACAACTCATCTGGAATCCACCCATTCAATCTAGATAAATTCACCAAAGATGATTTTTGGAGCTGCTAGTCAATATTTGCCTACTGTATCTGATGATTTGGACTTCACAAATCAGCCTGATCCCGGCACGTCAACTTCCAACGTTCCAATTATACCCCAATCCTGTCCTAAACGAAATTCGGAAGTGATAAGTGCTTTAACAAAGGCGAAGTCAGCATTGCAGAACTTTCACCATTCCGTCATATTCTGGAAAACAAAAAACTAGAAAATGTACCAAGGGAATGTCTGAAATATTAACAGCTACACCAATGAAATTAATTCTCGAGGAGAAGCAAAAAAGAAGGAATAAAATAAATTCCACTTCTTTCAGAATAGGACATCTATAATCCCGCAATCATTGAATTTGTAAACTGGTACCACATGAGAGCTCAAATCATTTCATCAATACAACACCAGACACCTGAGGTGGATTATCGGTTGGCTAATAGGTTCTTCGCGCCCCAGACTAATCATGACAGTTGTGTTGAAGGGTGCTGCTGGCCGCCAAGCAGTATTAATCTGATGGAATGTCAGTTATATCAGCTAATCAAAAGTCACATGTGGAGAGAACAAGAAACATTACGAAAAATATTGATTACCACGATAAAACTACTCGTCTTTTCAAAAGTCTTGTGAATCTGCCGATCTCTGATTGCGATCCTCGTGAAAGCATATTCAGGAATATCCAGAGACACTCAACCCAGACACTCTGGCCCTACCATGATTTGAAACTTTTGGTGAAGAGCTATCTGAGGCTGCCTGAGCCTAATGAACATCCCAACGCGATAATCCAGATTCGAAGAACTCCACAATTGAATGCTTGGATGGTGTTGAGACTGAACCGTGGAGAAGACTGGTATAATCAGGACAGAATCTTCAAGTCATGTTTCTAGGTTGAACAGCACATTCCATATTGATTGGTTGCTGCACATACACAAGACAATGTACCAATATTCATAACCTGTATCCGGCTGGGATCTATTAATTCAAAGCAGCTATATTATTTCATGAGGTTGTCGAGAAAATAGTGGAATGCATTTATCAAGTGAGTAATTTCGCACTGAAATCAATTAATGTTTCTAGATCAAACTGTAGAATCATCCGAGACCAGATGTATTCCTCTCCTTTTACATGGATGATCTTGAACGTTATACCTCATAAAAAAAAATGCCTTCATCGGTTTTCAAACTTGGTGAAGCAACGACATTCAAAATGACCAGTGGATCACCCTTTCCATAAGAAATATCAGAATAGTAGGAGTGTGAAGTTTGGATCTCCTCATTTTCATTGAGGTATCTGCACGATTGCCTGACTGACCATAAACAAAATATTCAGATCTCTCGCGGCTAGCCGCGAGGTTACTGAGTCCATTGAACATTTACTATCACAATTTCCATTTCATGCGGTCTCATCCTTCCGAAAACGCCATTATGCCACATTCTCCAATTTTAGTCATGTCCTGAAAATGTTAACTTGGTTGAAGAAACGTACGTCGAGAAAGTACTTTTTTCTGGTGTGGGTAAAATATTTTCAATACATTAATTCCACGTCGGAGGTTCCATTTCTATCTATCATCTTTCAATATATTTGTTGATGAATTTTCAGATGAGCGGTGAGCTTAGTACTCAGAAATATCCCAGAAGAACAGCATTCGATATCGGATCGTATCTTGGAATCAGAACTAACAATTCAACCGAACTGATTGAGAGATTACGAGAAGTTGAACTGGATAATCTGAAAAAAGCTCAAAATAGAGCGTTTCTTGCGGTAATTTCTTTACTTTTTATGCACTCCATAAAAATGCTGGATTGCATGCATGAAATATGAAACAATAAAAAGTTTTTGCATCTGTTTCAGGCTCTTCCTAATATTCTTGAAGATGGATTACCTTTCACTCCTATCATAGAAAAAAACCATGAGCATGCTTTCCTAACAAAAAACAAGATGGATATTCTGAAAAGCGGGTCTTTTGCAAAGGTACCACTGTTAACTGGTATGACTTCAAATGAAATTGCTTTTCTTGGAGAGGGTGAGTGACATACACACTTTATTATTCCATTAGTAGTTAAAATAAAACTTGTGGCCCACTTTTAGTTGTAGAGTCGAGTAATATATCACATATTTTCATGATCATTTTGAATATATCACATTTATTCAACATCGAGATTCTTTGAAAATATCACAAGTTAGTTTGAGGGGTTCAAGGCAATATGAAGGGTGTTTCAAATTCGATCCTAACCATTGGGATCTCGGAAACTATGAGAGTGCGAAGATGGTAAAATTGGGTCAAAGTTACGCATTTACCTGACTAACAATATGCTGCTGAGAAACTTCTGAAATTCTGAGTATATCCGGAGATATCCGAAAAAAACAGAAATTTCGGAGAATGTTTTTTTTCTGGCTTCATTTTTCGAAGGATTCGAAAATAAATTGCACTTCTTCATTGCTATTTTTTTCCTGCTACATAATGGTGTTTTCAGATTTGCTATACGACGTTTCGTCTTCCGGCCACCATCATGAACTTTATTTTTTCTTATGGGCGCTTGTTTAGAATATAAACAGATTTTGCCTCTTTAATGATGTATCATAAGTTATCATTTTTTTCCGACAAATTGGAGATATTGAAAAACATTATTTCTCATCATAATAGGTTTTGACTTTGATGTTTCTAAATTTGACTTTCAATTTGTTACACTCAATGACATTTTGTTATTGTACAAGTCATTGAATTTTTCGCGAAAAATGGCTTCCACGAATGAAGAAAAAAGAGATATGATACAATTTCAGTACAAATACGATAGAAACAGTGTTAGGACATCGGAAATGTATTTAAACTTCTATTCCGAGTTTGGATCGTTTGAAAAGCCAATGAAAAAATATGGAGGCAGAATCAACAATCAAAATTTGATAAATGAGGTGTAAATGAGGTAAATTAGACATTGTGTCCTTTTCAATGAAAATAGAACATTAAAAAAAAACAATAATTAACTAAAATGTAAAGACGAAGGTAAATCACAGCAAATGCTCAAAATGCAGTGCTTTTTTTGAATATTATTCACTGCACGATTGATTTCCCTCCTCCTCAATTTTCCGAGCTCTCTAACAATGATATGTTGAAGGTCCTCAATATTTGATATTCCCTCTGACCATAAACTCTATTTTACAGTGTATCTCATGAAAATTCATCTATAACACTCAAGTCTGGAGACCTTGCTGGCCACCTCATCGGCCCATTGTTCCCTATCCATTAAGAACCAAATCTTCCAGTCAGGTAATAAGATACTCGTCTGGTAATTTGCGGTGGAGCACCATTATGTTGAAACCAGATGTTGTTATAGTTAACTAAAGGTAGATCATTCTACTAGTCTTCGAAAATCAAATCGACATTAAAAACTGGTGATAGGTTTCTTCATTCAGAATTCCGTCAAATACTCAAATGAGGACCCAAAATTATCTTTATGAATTTCTGCCCACACGTTAATACTGAATCGCACTTGAGGTCGAATTTCTCGGAACTGTCCAAAATACATTCTCCAGGAAAACAGGAAAATCAGGTCTTCTTATTAGCCAATTACCAAGGTATATTCGCCTTTCGGGATCACCTGGATGCAATTTTTGGGATATGTGTATTTTGTAACATTTTAAACCGCTTTCTTTGAGATGTCTCGAAGCACTTATATGACAAATATTCATTTCGGAGGAAATTTGACGTGTAGATTTCTCCAGGTTCATGNAAAGAATGATAACTTATGATACATCATTGAAAACGTAAAATCTGGTTCTTTTCAAAATAGAAAGAATCCAATGTGAAGCCCATAAGAAAAACGTTATAAGTTGATGATGGTGGCCGGAAGACGAAACTTCGGATAGCAACACCATTATGTAGCAGGGAAAAAGTGGCAAAGTGAAAGTGCAATTCATTTTCGAATGCTTCGAAAAATAAACCCAGAAAAAAATAAAAACCATTTTCCGAAATTTCTGTTTTTTCCGGATATCTCCGGATATACTCGGAATTTTAGAACTTTCTCAACGGCATATTGTTAGTCAGGTAAATGCGCAACTTTGTCTCTATTCAACAATCTTCGTATCTCCTATAGTTTCCTAGATCCCAATGGTGAGGATCGAATTTGACACACCCCGTATAGAGTAAACTGGAAGACACTTGGACATTTGAAGCTCCTCAATCAATTCAGGCCCTTATGAATATACAAACTGAAACAATACACTACTATCAGGAAGTGATCTAGCCACATTTCATGTCATTTTACAACATCGCTGTATAAGATAATCCGCCTATACATGATGTAACATGAGTACGTTATAATATTTAACTGTCTCATTCCTGAGATAATTGAAAAAAGTCTATACAAACTTTTTCCTGGATATGCTTCGTTTAGAAAATACAGGGTATTGAATTTGATTTTATTTTTTCGTTTTAAGAAAATTACTTCTGCAAAAAATAAGTTATTTGCACGAACTTTGGGGAAATTACAATTTCGTATTGATTTCAATGTAACATCTAGAAGGCGCTGCGTACGCTGTCATTATTTATTTCAAATTCCTACCGAGCAACGTCTAAATTGGTAGCGAATTGCCAAAATCGACTCTTCTCGAGTCTGGATTCCTAGCCATACTGGCCTGGAGACGAATGAGGCTGCCAACTCCCTTGCAAAGGAGGTCGATGCAAGCAGCTTCATCAGTCCCTTCTCCTGGACATGAAAACTTCAATCAACATTATTCAGGTGATCTAAATGTTTCTTTTCCTGGAACGATTGTGCGATCTGAAGTTCCGTCTGGAGTGGGTTTAATACCACCATAAATTCAAATCTGGCGAATAATGGACGTGAACATTTTTTCTCCTGGCCCCATCAAATGTATATTCACAAACGTCTTTACCATGATTATCATATTTTCTCAATACGAATGTTGTTGTTAGTAACTATTTTGGCCTATCTGCAGGCATCTTGCAATAATGTTTTGGTTTCCGTAAGAGGATGGTATGCAAATACAAAATTTCTTTGTTCACTTCTGAAAACCTCAACGAGGTGTCTGCACTGATATATTCATATGAATATATGTTTTTGTAGCAATACCCTTCCTGCGATTTCTTTTTCTGCTGTACGAATGGAGTCCCTCGATATTTCCCAATCAACTGAATGTAACAACTGAGTCAGGAAAACGAATATTTGCACACGAAGTGAGAAAGAAATATTTCAAATACAATAGCTTTGTTAAAGCTACCAGCGATGAGGTTGCACAGGTATGTTAACATTGGACATGAATCCAAATTTCCTATTACCATTGTGATAACGAATAAACATAGAAAGTTTCACTTCTCTTTTTTTCATCATGATTTCCTTCCACGTAGTAACGGCTACATCCATCAATTCATACAATGGAAGTCCGAACTAATGAAATTCGACATGAAACATTGTTAATCACCTTCAAACAAACATGAATAGAGATCATTATTGGAGTTGGGAGTCAGTGTACTCCAAATCCTGAAGACGCCAACTAGGTGAACCACGCTTCGAAATAAATGTATCAGTTGTAGTGTTTAGAAACAGTACTTATTTATACATAATTCATCAACATTGTGAATATTCCGTATGTTACAGAAAAAGCCCAATCAAAGCAATTACCCGGTAATTTTCTACATCTACGGTGGTGCTTTTGTTGAAGGAACTGCAGAATTGTATAATCCCCAATATCTAATTGAGCATGATTTGATTATTGTCAATTTCAACTACAGAGGTGGAATGTTCGGTGAGTTACTAATTTTGAAGCATTATTTATTGTCATATTATAAAAGGGCTATGAAATCACACATCAAAATGTTTATGGTGAGTTGTCAATTCTATTATCTTATTGTATAGAAATTACTATTTTTTTCTAACATTCTATCATTTCAAATATACAATACCAACAATTCAGAGTCCTTTATCAAGAGTTTTTCAATAAATTTTGTTTTTTTTTTTTTAATTAACATGATAGTAATTCATCTCCCACTTTTTATCAGCTCGCTTTCCCAACTACGTGTTAGTTTATTTGTGCCTAAGTGTAGCATGAGCCATGAGAACGACCCCAACTGCAGCACTTGAGGTCCTACTCGGACTTCCACCATTGCACATCTACATACAAAGAGAAGCTGGACTGGCAAGGCCTTAGCCAGGGGGGATCAAGGGGGATTGATCCCTCCCCGAAAGTTCTACAAGCAACGGCCATCCAAAAATTATATGAAATACAACGATTGACTTGTTTAAACATCACAGGAGTCATGAGAATAACACCAACCGCGGCAATGGAATTAATTACCGGTCTGTCCCCTCTGGACCTGTACGTAAAGAAGGTTGTGTTAATGACCATGTTACGGAGAAGCGCACCATGCGCAACCTGTACGGAAGGCAACCAGTGATGCAATTGTACCCAGGTTTGTGTTTGATGAACCCTACAAAATACAAATAGAACAGAACACAAAGTCAGATGCTACAAATGCAATACGCATATACAGGGTGTTTCAGAATTCGACGGACAAACTTATACCACGTCATTCCTCTTGCAAAATGATGAAAAATGAGGTAGGACATGTGTGTCCGGAAATGAGCCGTTTCAGAAATACAGGGCGTTGAAGTTGCAAAATAAAAAGACCCTTTTCGTCGTAGCTCCCGGACTAAAAGGAATAAATTAATGAAACTCAGCAAATCGATTACGAGCTAGAATGTGCTTCCTCCAGTGGTATGTTTGCTTCAGTATCAGTAGCCAGTGGCGTTCCAGCGGGGTAATAGCTTATATTTCCCCCCTTATTTTTTACGCCACTGACTTTATATCCACAACCGTCTTTTTTTTGAATTCCTT
>NW_019293034.1:0-23913 GCF_000500325.1 Leptinotarsa decemlineata | reverse complement strand
TTCAATTCCAGGAAAAACCAGTTCCAAGATAGCCAGATCAGAAAAAATTTAAAAAAAAATATTAGACATTTTTTCGCTATATCTAAGGCTTAGCAACTAAATAGATAGTAACTAAATCTTCTGTAAAGATCAAAGGAAAAGTATATAATTTTGAGTTACCTTGCTACCTTTATATCACGATACCATTATTTGCGATTTTCAGGGATCGGCACGAGCTACAAAATCGTTGTTTTGGCAACTAATTAGCAACTATTCAGCTACAAATTGATATATTTTTTTGCAATTTTGCTGGATTCGCCATGCTAGCCTCATAGAGCTATCGGTTAATTCCATCACATGACAAAAAGTCATGTTTCGTTTGGGAAGCATGCGAAATACATGAAACTCTTTTTTTCGAAATGAAACACACTATTTTTTTTCTTCAACCAGAAATTATGCCGGCAGCAGTGAAATCTATAACTCTTGGTGCCGCCGGCGCTATAAGTGAAACCCTAATCATGATGTCATTCCCAAAACATCATTAATTTTTGACGTATAAAAAAAGTTTCATTCTCGTGCCCATATACAGGGTGTTTATTGACTATGCGTCAAAAAATTCCTTGGACTATTCTAAGGATATTTTGTCTTTTGATCATTTTTGATAGGACGCTTTGTTTCGAAGATACGGGGCAAAACAATTTCGACAATAACAATTTTGGTAATTTTAAAATTATCGACGTAGCCGAAATGGAAGTATAGCGTACTAAACTGGACCTACCAAGTAAGTAAAAATCTAACCAGCCAGTTTCTCAAGAAATGCCTAGAAAAATTTCCACAATAACCATGTTCAAGCTGAATAAAATCCACATGAGGTGCTTGAAGATCGTTTTCAACATCAGTTCAGATTTCTGCCAGAAAGACTTACCGGCGAGGTATACCGCACGCTACCTCACTTTCTGGAGGATGTACCATCAGCTACAAACAATGCAATGTGATTTATGCACCAGCGCATTTTACCATATAGGCTCGAGAGTTTTCAACAGTAACATACAGAGATCGCTGGATTGGTCGAGGTGGACCTCACTTATGGCCTGCTCGATCACCAGAATTAAACTCCCTGGATTATTTTCTATGGGGCCACCTGAAGTCATTAGTTTATACTGCTCCAGTGGAGGATATGAAAGATTTGAGAAACCGAATAATTGCTGGGTGTAACGCAATCAGAAACGATCCTGGTGTTTTTGAAAGAGTTCGGGAGTCGATGAGATTGGATTCTTGCATGTGAGCACGAGGTAGTCATTTTCAACAGTTCTTGTAGATTGAAAAACAATACATGTAATTTTTGTTAATAAATTGTTATTGTCGAAATTCTTTTTCGTTCCTTGGAATAGTCCAAGGAATAATCCTTTGATTTTTTGCCGCATTTTATTGAACACCCTGTATGTTTGAAAGAGGTTGACAATGTTTCGTGGTGTATTTCATCAGTTCGGACTTCCATTGTCTAATTTCTAGAATATGAAGTTAATATCTTCACCTGCTGCAAAATGGCGGAACATTTAATAATTTCCTGAAGACAAACACATTAATATCGATATTTCTAGAAATTTTCTTTTTTATCTGTCATATCTCAATTCCAACAACCCGATAAGGTTTGTTGAGTTATTTTTTGTTTATGAAAACGTCAAAAAATGTCAGTACTACAAGGAACATCATTGTTCAGTTAGAATATTCTCATTTAGTTTTCGGTTTTACTAGTAAAAAGGTACCTTATCAACAATGTTTAAAATGGTCAATTTTCTTCCATTGGAAGGAAAAATTGAAGCGATTTTTATTTACGGTGCGACGCATAACTTTTCCGAATCGTCCTATCTGTAGAAAATATTTGAGGGAACTTGTATCAAAATTCACAACTACCGGTAGTGTACTTCTTTGATTAAAGACTTATTCATTTTGTGGAAATTCATGTTCACTGAGTATACACTACAAAAACACACTTTTGTCTATTTTCCACGATATTTCTTTATTGTTGACTGGTTTCGGCTATTACACCATTTTCAAAACTGACTGATTACATTTAAATCTGAGTAATTTATACCTATGTTGCCTATTCTATCATAAATAATATGGTTCCTACATTTTGTATACCTGTAATATCCATGAACATAACAAAGCTTTTGATATAATGTAGGTTTTGGGAAGTGGATTATAGGTTCAGGAGAGGACTATTATTTGGATCAAGTTTTCAGTTGAGGATAATAGAATTGGGATTTTCCTTTGACCTGTTCATTCCCATAGATTCCAACAGATTAATCATTTTCCCTTTCTCGCATGTGTGAATGATCTTTAAATTATCTTTACCTATTTTATGTTTCGAATTTTGAAGATGTTCGTGCATTAATGATTTTTTATCCGAATGTTCATGTTCATGTTCATGGTACCTTGTATCAAAATTTCTACCAGTTTGGCCTGTATATGGCAGGGCAATCACCACATTCTAGTCGATATATACCAAATATCTTCCCTTTGTCTGATTTAGGTTTGGCATTGAATAATATGTTTTCTAAAATCCGTTGGATGTGTAGGATGGTTTTAGATTGAATTTTGAGAAAATTTTTTTAATATTCTCGGAGATTCTACCTGGTCTTGTGGAAATTGAATATAGTTCTTTCATTATTGATTTTTGTTGATATTTCATTATAATGTTGTTAACTAGAGTGGTAGGTATTTTGTTACTAACTGCTATTTGTTTAATGATTGCGATTTCACTTCGGAGGTTGTGACCAGAAAGGGGCATTGTGAGACCCCTATGTATCATTGACCTGAATGCAGACAATTTCTGACTAGAATGTGGTGAATGCCCCGCCATATATACAAGCCAAACTGGTAGAAATTTTGATACAAAGTACCATGAACATGTCATTTCGGATAAAAAATCATGTACGAACATCTTCAAAATTCGAAACATAAAATAGATGAAGATAATTCAAAGATCCTCCACACATGCGAAAAAAGGAAAATTATGAATCTGTTGGAATCTATGGAAATAAACAGGTCAAAGAAAAATCCCAATTCTATTATCCTCAACGAACAACTAGATCTAAATAATAATCCTCTCCTGAACCTATAATCCACTTCCCAAAACCTACATTATATCAAAAGCTTTGTTTTGTTATGTTCATACATAACAGGTATACAAAATGTAGGTACCAAATTATTTATGATAGGATAGGCAACTTAGGTTTAAATTACTCAGATTTAAATGTAATCAGTTAGTTTTGAAAATGGTGTAATAGCTGAAACTAGTCAACAATAAAGAAATATCGTGGAAAATAGACATGTAGTGTATCCTCAGTGACCGGTAGTGTACATAACAAAATGCCCTCAGGTCATCCGTCCATTCCGGAAGAACGGCAAGTGCAAATAATTGGTGAGATGGTAGTAAATCCTGAATAGCCTACTTATTCCGTCTCGAATGTTTGTGAGGTTGCTCCTTTTACTGTGGAGACTTTGGAAGTGGAATAGGTATCATCCATACAGAATTAAAATGGTACACCAATTAACTGAAGATGACCCTGATCGAAAAACAGAATTCTGCGAAATCATGACAGAAACCATTGCAAGGCATCCTACCTATCTCCACAATATTTGTTTTAGTGACGAATGTACATTTTTTCAAACGGCTATGTTCACAGACACATTTGCTGTTATTGGAGTGACATCAACCCTCACGATTTCCGGGAAACACATACCCAATATTCAGAAAAAAATTAACGTTTGGGCAAGAATATTGGAAAACCATATTGTAGGACCTCTATTCATTGATCAAAATTCAACAAGGGAACTATATTTGAATATGCTGGAAACTACTGTTGACCCTTTCATCAGTGAAATCGTCGAAGCAAATCCTAATGAATTCGATATGGATATTGTATTCCAACAAGATGGAGCACCACTACATTACTTCTGAAAAGTATGCTATCTTTCCAATAACCACTTTCTGTTATGTTATTTATTGGTTCTGGCATTGAATCAGGTCATTATTACCCATTGGTCAAAGAAGAAACGGATTGGTTTAAGTTTGACGCTAGTGGTGTCACTAAGTGTTCTGGCGATGTAAGAAACTATTTGACTACTACATTTCCCGGTCGTTGGATTGGCCGTCGAGGTTCTACAGAATGGCTAGCCCGCTCGCCAGATTTGACACCTTTGGATTTTTTTCATGGTGCCATTCGAAGCAAAAGGTGTACGAAACTGAACCTGCTTCAATATCGGATATATAACAGAGAATAATAAATATTCGTAGAGATATTGACACTACTGTGTTCGAAAATGTTCGGCGTGAAATATCAGATAGGCTGTTCATATGTCAATAAGTTCAAGGCAACCATTTCGAGCATCTTCTGAACTGACCTCAAGCTTATTACCTCATATTATGTAGTTAAATGTCAATGTATTCAGGCAATTAATAAACGTTCCACCATTTTGTAGTAGGTGAAGATATTGACTTCATATTCTAGGTATGATGCCGGTCCTGCATACATAAATGATTCTACGAAAGAACGTATTTATATTCGTCAAATACATTTCAGCTGAACATCCTTGTGATACAAGCAAATGATACTGATTAAAAAACATGTAAAAGTTGGTTTCAATAAAAATAAATATAGAATGTAATTGTTCATCGAACAGTTAACAATGACTTCAATGAGAGAAGTTTGTTTTTTCATTTGGTTAGTACTCGTTATGGAAATATATGGCATTTCCTTCCTCACCAAAGATAAATACGTAAGTTCGTTCGATTTGCAAATTATGGTGAGAAATGTGAATATTTTGCAGAATTCAACATTACAAGTATCCTTAAGAAATGGAGTAGTTCAAGGAAAGCAAGTATACTCGAGTGATGGATTATCTTACATTGGATATTACGGTATACCGTATGCTGCTCCTCCAGTGAAATCCTTGAGATTTAAAGTGAGCTCATACGTGAATTCCTCGGTTAGAATATCATAGAGATGGGATTATTGTGTGAAAATTACTCGATGATTGATGAACTCGATCATAATAATCACATAAATAATAGATATGTAAGAACTCTACGAAAAAGGGGCAAGAGGTTCGCAAGTTTTGTTTCCTTTTCGATGCATATTGCAGACACAAGCTTTGAATAATTATCAAAAGAAAGTTTTTTCATGAGATGATACTTGTACTAGATCAAACTCAATATTTTTTTCCGTTGTATTTTCTACAATATTTGAAGCAAAACACTTCTTTGTATACGTTCGGGATGGAAATACAGCAGTAGGCAAAACTCTTTCAGTGAAATAATTTGTTTTCTACATCTGCCATCTACATGTTACGCTGATATCATAGACAAAATAAAAAAAATATATAAATTTGAAACACACATACTTTTAAGACTTCACAGGTCGAAGTTCATGCTCTATTGTGGTTAAAATAAGTAGATAGGTATAAATTGAAATAAGTAGAGAGGTAAAGAGTATATTTTAAGGAGTGGAACGTCGATGTCTACCAGTGAGGATGACAATGTTCCATGTAAGTGAGATTTTTACCTTTCATTCAGTATATTGTGTAGGAGTGTTGTGAATGATATCTTATTCAATTCCATAACGAATNCACTTTACAAGTTGTTTTTTCTACTAAGCATTTATATTTATTATTATAAGTTGTTCCAGAGGATAGAAGAACGGAGATAAATCAAAATGGAAGAGACGAAAAAGAAAGAAAAATGAAACCAAAAGAGTTTACAAACTGCGATAGATAAAGTTTTATTCAAAGAAATGAGTGAGTTTGAGGAAAGCTTCACTACGCTACAATATCACAAAAAGCACTCTACATGATGAAACATCGATAAAATATAACAGTTTTGTTTCTTATGAGTGCCAACGGCCCCTTCATACCCCTATTTTGCCTTTCCTAGGCAAAAAATTAATGATCGGCTCATGATCAATGCTCCAGCCGAAAAAGTTGGCGTGATTCATCCAAACGGCTGGATAAACTGTGATTTTTTCGTACAATGGTTGCAGATATTCGTTGAATTCTCACACTCGATAAAAGATAGTCCTGTGCTGCTCCTACTGGATGGACATTGCAGCCACAAGACAATGGCGGTTATCAATTTTTGCCGAGGAAACAACGTTCTTGTGATGAGCTCATTACCATACACCACCCACTGAACAGAACATTCTTGAAGCCATTCATTGATGCTCATAACCAACGATGCGACATGTGGATGAGAGCAAACGCCGGATCTCAGATTACCGACTACGATATTGCTGGTCTGGTCAAAGAAGCGTTTACTGAAGTAGCTCGGCTGGATATTGTTGTGTCTGGGTTTAAATGCACAGAAATTCACCCATTCGATAGATATTTATTTTGTGACGTGGATTAGTTTTCTTGACGTCTTGTGATGCACAACTGTCCAATGATTTGGTCTCAGAAAAATCGACAGTCACTCCTAGAGAATCTATCAACGAACCAATAATCAGCAGCCTCAGACCATCGACGAGCTTTGATCCAGATGTTGTTCAGATTGTCCATAATAAATTAACACCATTCTCGGATGCTGCCATAAGATCAGCGATTCAGAAGAGAAAAAGTGAAAAAAGCGAAATTCTAACATCATCGCCCTACAAAATTGCTGCTGAAGAAACAGAGAATAAAAAAACCTTAAGGAATGAAAGAAAAGAATGGGATCCAAGTTCAAAATAGTAATAGAAGAGAAGGAGAAACGAACCAAAGGTGTGAAGGCCAAACGAAAAAGTCGACAAGAAACGAAGAGAAAGAAACAATTAACTCAAATACGTAACATCGGAAAAACAACCTGCGTAGTGTGCTTAGAGGACCACGACGAAGACTGGATACAATGCTCTAGTTTCAAGAGTGGGTTCATGAAGCATGTGCCAACATTCCTGAATGTGGAGATGTGTATATATGCGACCGATGCACGGCGTTTCAATTGTGTCCGGCGCTAGGAGTTCGAAGTCGAGTCCGTCCGATACTAGGTTTCAGTGCCAATTTTTTTTACCAAAGCTCAATTGAAGTTCCCAAATATATTTCAGCAAAAGTTGTATTTTTGTCAATTGATTTTATTTTATAATTGGTTGACTTTTAAACTTTCTAGGCAAAAATACGAATCGAATGACACCTTGGTCGTAATTTTTGGACAGGGCTGAAAAATGTTACAAAAAAAAGTACATGTAAACCAGACTATAAAATTGGCTTTGAGGCTGAAAATAATTTATTAGACTATTGATTAAAAGATAATATGTCATTGAAGCGATAATCATTTGGTCGTAATCTCGTACTTGCTTCAATATAAAAAAATATTATTTATGGTTTGAATAAATGGAATTATTTCTTCTAGATATGAAAATAATCAACAATCCCAGTAGACTATTGATTGACTTCTCGGACCTCTTCTATTCTTATTATTTATTAATGACCTCAGTAATTATGTTGATTGTAATAAGTTATTTTTTGCAGACGATTCAGAAATATATTTACGTGTCGAAACTATCAAAGACTGAAATACATGGCAACGACATTAGAAAATATACAGACTTGGTGTGAAGTTAACAAACTATATCCCAATGCATCCAAATGTAGAATAGTGTCTTATTGTAGGAAAATGTCAGTCATCGAGTACAATTATCGAGTAGATACCATTTCACTGTCACGAAGTACCTCAATTGAAGATCTTGGTGTATTTTTTGATCAAAATTTGTCTTTTTTCAACCACATTAGATCGAAAGTTAGTGAAGTATTGAGGGTTTATGGCTTTATAGTTCGCAATTGTAGATTTTTTTCAAACATATCTGCTCTATTTACTCTTTATGTAACCTACGTAATGTCAAAATTAGAGTATGGCTCTGTACTATGGTCTCCATCATACAATTGCTATAATACATTAATTTAAAAAGTTCAACGTCGTTTCCTGTAGTTTATTTACTTCAAGTCTTATGGTATCTATCCTGATAGAGGTATTCCATATGAATCTCTCACCATAACATTCAATATTGAAAGTCTTGAATTACGCAGAAAACTTGCTGAAATAATTGTTCTGTATAATTTACTGCACAACAATGTGGATGCTATGGAGGTGTTATAAGTTTCTTTGTGCCTCATTTTAGAACTAGAAGTACAAAAACTTTTTACAGCCGACTATAGCCAGAACCAATTCGTATTTCAAGTCACCTACCTATCTTTATCATTTGCAATTACTTCAATTTAATTTCAAATTTATGTGATATCAATTTTGATTCCCTACAATATATTGTTGACACTGCATCTCAGTATTTCATGAAGAGTTTTTAATTTTCTGGTTATATTTTTTTTATTTNTCCCAAAAATAGGTCGAAATATTCAACGTTTTTCGAGCTCTGCTCGATTAATGAATTTTGACTCCAACCAAGCAGTTTTTTATACTTTCATATATATTGATATCTTTGAGTTACGTTAATATGTAGCTTGAGCAATTCCCTTGTTGCTGAGTTAGTAGGTTATTACTCTAAGCACCTGTGGAGTTGGCTTTTGGTCTATAGAGTACAATGAGACTTTCGAAAACATTTTCTTCACATCAGAATGAAAATACTATCTCTTGATGTGCGTTCTGCTAACCAAGTCAGCATCATTGAGATATAGCTCAAAGTAAATCTCACGGTTATGTTAGAGTTTTCATATCCATCTGGACTAACCATCACCTTACTTTGTCATTGAATTAATTCCTACTTTGATCATGGATTTTTTATCTTTTTCAATTTGGCCTGTATCAATCAGGTGCTTGCTTCGATGAACTCAAAAGAATTGATAACTTCTGAAACAAACAAACCAGTACAAGTTATCATAACGCAAAACAAAAACGTCTATCGTACAAACAGTAAAATTGTATACATAAACCTTCACACTGCCTATTGATAACTCATATTATCATATTATCATATGAAGTATCATATCAAGTAGTCTTTGACACATAAATTGGGAACAAAATAACACAGTTACATTGGCGAGATGACTAAGCTATGAAAGGATGTTTTCTGAAAGATTTTACAAGGAAATCAGTCAGGGCCAGGGTCCGTGTGCCTATTAGAGTGGATTACATATGTTTAATGGTTTTGAATCTCTTTTGAAATCTGTTTTTCCGTTAATCAGCTGTCGCCCCCATACGAACGATAACTCTCAGAAGTTTAAAAACTTGTGAGAGTTGAGAAATCTGAGGAAAAGTTTCGAGTGGGTATGGTCGAGCAGTCAGTCTAGGTAATAACTTACTTGTTTTTAGACAATATAAATATCCATCGCAAGTTTGAGAGTTTTTTATAAGTCATTACGGAATGCTTCAGACAACTGAAAATGTATGGCTTTTGCCCAGTCATTGTCCAGAAAGTTTTTCGTTTCTATTGTCTAATTGGCTCGACTCCTCTCTCTCTTTTCTCTCGTATTCGATCGTTTTGTGTAATCCATTCATTTTTCAATTTAGAATTTTTGGTTCATTAGTAAGTTCTGTATAGTGTACAAACTGTGATTGTTATGTATTTTCTGGGTGACCAATTTGTACATTCACATTCGTGAATTAGTTGTTTTGGTATAAGATAAAAATGAGATTGGTAATGATTCAGTTGACTACATAGGTTATTTTAAGAATTGGAGGTAAGTGCTTCATCGTCGCTGCGTCACCGATGTAGGCATCATTTTCCATCTTTCCCACTAGGTCACTAGGTCACATAATTCGTCGTCGAAGACCAATACCATAATGGCTCAGGAACCCTCTCCATGCTATCCAAACAAGTTGTTTGAAAGTCAGCAATACCATTTGGGATGAAGGTTTTCTGAATTTCTGAAATTTTTTCTGAATTTGATATTCTGTGTATTGGTCATTGATTTAGATTGTCATGTTATTATGAAATAACAGCGACAAAATTTTTTTGGCGCATTGGGGCGACTCGACTAATTCCAGTGGCTCATTTCCTTTTTCAGCTGCAGGAAAATCTGCAAAAACCTGCAGCACCACATCATTTGAAGATCTTGATCTGTCAATGTCCTCTCTCTCATAAAACGAAATGTAGGGTGTCTCCAGAGGCTCCAACAAATTCAATACATGGCCAGAACAGTTAGTGACCAAGGCGTAATAATAGATTCAACGTCAGAACCACAGTGAACAATGACTCCATGAAGATTATAATAGTGGTCTGCTAGATTGAAGTGTTCGTCTATTTCGAACCTTCGTAGGAGTTTGATGCTTCCGTCAGAGATTGAGTCATGTTTGAAGATCATCAGTGTTATTATTAGATTGACTGGTGCCTCAGCTATACTTGTTTTTCATAACAGTCGGTTAGTTTGGCCCATGTTTGACGATACAGTCGATCATTACATGTTGAAAGTTCTATTTTCAGAAGATTCAACAATTAGCTTTGCACGGTCTGATTATATTAGTCATATTAGGAAACGCTAGTTGAAGTTCCAAAAATTCCATACGTTTTTTCTACCTCTTGAACATTTACTACAGGTAAACTAGTGAGAATTTTCCCAGCAAACGATTTACAAACATAAGACGAGATAGACTGTATAGAATAATTCAATCCAGAGCGGTCAGGAGTATTGATTCGACTATTTTTTTGCTCACGAATTGTATTCAACAAGAACTCCAAGTATTCGGAACAATTCTCTTATTGTCCTAACGAGTATCTAGTGGACTTCAAAGACTCCAGGAAATCGGTTCTTACGAAATTGCAGCTACATGGATAGGTGTTTGAGTTTGGTGAATAAGTAGGAAACATTCTTGTTCTCATTCATCATTAAAACCTCCTTCTTGAAATTCTTCGTCATGAACAACACTTGTAGAATGCTATTCATGTAGCAAGTATTTCCTAAATTATCTAATCCAATTTTCTTCTCAAGATTTTCAGGACAGCTCTACTGATTCGTAAGGAAGAACATGTTTTACAGAATCTGCATAAGAACCATTTCTAAAACTACACTGAAAAAGAAGAAGGTGGATAAATCACTTGCAAATTAACCTTGATAGGAGATTGATGAATATAAACATATCTCGACAAGTTTTGAAGTGTTCCGTACTGAAATAAGGCCAATACATTATCTCATCAAAATTATGTGAAGGAGGAATAGTTCAAAGGACCGAATCAGCATTACCACGGTGTACAGCAATACTGATTTTTTCTATCAAAAAAGAGGTAGAACGGTAATTTTTCGTTGCTTGGCCTAATCTCCTTTCTAGTTCATGAACGAATAATAATAATAATAGAGACTCCGAGTCATAAACACCAAAAGTTTCAACCGCTACTGGAAGGAACAGTTAGTTGTCACCTATATTTTGGTATATTTTTCGTTTAAATTTTTCTCTAGACGTAGCTGCAGTTCCAGCAGACTTAGAACTTTCGGCTAGATGGGAAGCCGCGACCGTGTCAACGGAAATGAAGTCATATACCACAGGTTTACCATATTTTCATGGTATGAGAGACTTATCATCTGGTCGTTTACATCATCTCGAATGGTACCTATAGGATTCGAGAATTGCAGGAACATCTGCTGACACCATTGTCCAATAGAACCAGTTGAAATATAAAAAGAATATAAAATTGTCATGTTAATCGTTTATGAATATAGAGAAAACTGAATACAAATAGCAAATGAATCTCAAAAACGGTCGATTGGTATTCTGACAATTGCGAGCCACGATTTGAATATACTGATTGTGAATATGAGAATGGGACATTTGCAGTTCTGCAAAATTTCAACATCTTCATTTCAACATCATAATGATTTTTTTGATGGTATTGATTTTTTCGGTCATTATGGTACGATTGATTTATCAGAATTTGTGAAAATATCTTCAATAACTGATAGGAATGCATTCCTATCAGTTTTTGAATCTTTATTGAATCCGATTTTTTTTTCATATCTCAATTCATTTTATAAACATAGATAAAATTCTCAATTTTTTCAGGAATCCAACACCCACAGTTGATCCACTACTGCAGAATATCACCTGGCCTCAATTGCCGAAAACGGAAGACATTCCCTACTTGAGAATTGACGTTAACCTCAGCATTAGGAAAAATTATCGATCAGAATTTGTTAACTTTTTGAATGAGTTAGCCAGAAATTAGAAGTGAATGTTAATATTAAGAAATATATGGTATTCAACAATTTTGTTAATTGTCATCATATAATCAGCATACAAGAGTATAACTCGATGGAAAATTCAGATCCAAGTAATAGTGTCTGATTCATTCTTGAGAGCGATGTAGAAATAATTAGGTGTTACAAAATATGGAACAAATTTTCCGAGAAATTTGTATTATCAATTGTGGATGATTTGTTACTTCACGCTTTTCACAATAAATCAGACCAAGAATCAGGAGTCGTTCGATTTGCTTCATTTCAACACAAGTACAATTTTGTATAGTCTCTCCATTTCCAATTGGAACGGCAATAAAAATAAGATTACAGTCATAAACATCACCAAACAACACCAAACTCATACTTTTGCGCGTTTCGCTGACAAGGTTAGCATCTTCAGGAGAAGCAAATTGATACTGAATCTAAAGACAAGGGTTAGCTGTTTATATACCTAAAGTTTTTTGGTCCGATGTGGACTTTGTTTGTTGAATGATGAAAATCCTAATTGATTTTTCGGTAATTAACTAGTGGAACCACTACCTGCAAATTAATTTGTCAACAAAAGCGGACAAATTGTTATGGATAACGTTTCGTATCAATCTCGGTTATTGACTACAATACCAAACAATAACACAAAATAAGCAGATATTGTTGATTTCATGCGAAATCATGATATGGAAATACCCGAAAAGATTCCAACGACCATACTGCCGACCATAAAACAACGTAGTTTAAAAAAAGAGTATATTATTGATTCGATGTGTGAAACACGTGGTCATATTCTCTTACGTTTGCCTCCATACTATTGTTTGTTCAATCTAATGAAATGGTTTGGGCCACAATGAAAGAAAACTTGAGGAAATGTAATTAGTCACCGACTTTGAATGCTGTAGTGCTTGACAATACAAGGCGAGTGGTGGATGAAGTCGGTAATAATGATGTGTGGAAGAACTGTGTGGCCCATGTTATAAAAGAAGAGAACAAATATTATGTGCAAGGTTCCATAAATCCGATCGTTATTCAACCTAACTCGGATATCAACTACCTTAAATTTCGAAGTTTTTCATAATTACCCATGGTGGAAAAATTCAGTTGAGATAACTTTTTCATGGGGTAACTGAAAAACTATCATTGAAAAATAATACGCCGACGCCTATGTCGAGGCGGGAATTCCTTCTCTGTGCTATTCCAATTGGTATTGGAAATACTATAAGCTCAGAACTAAAATAATGAAGGAATGAAAATTATGTATTACTAAAACACTTATAGTAGTTAATATAAGCGGATTGAAAGTTTTTGTATGAGGCATAGTCCTACTCGACGTATTAAGAAACATGTTTAAACTGAATAAAAAATATTGAGTTATAACGTTAATGCGGTACGCGCGTCGAGATATAGTCCTTGTATGTTATTATCATGAAAATTGAGAAATGAAACTTCCTATGTTTTAATCACTTGTATTTGTAACTAACGTTACAGCAGTTTCGTCCTATAAGGGCATTTGATGGACGTTTGAGAATATCATTAGAGAACGAAACTGCAGAAACGCTAGTTACAAATACAAGTAAAATAAAAACATATCTACCACGTACAAACGGCTACATCCATCAATGTATGTTTTTATTAATTTCAAATGGGCAATGGGTCACTGAAATGATTGAGAAATCTATTTTTTTTATGATATAAACCAAAAATAATCATGAGACTGAAATATTTTTCATTGGGTGAAATATTTTGAGATCACTATTTCATTCTGATGAAAAAATTAAATATTGAAGTCCAAATTACAGATATGAAACACATAAATGGGAAGGTGAATAAAAATTACAGAGGAATAATTTCATTTGATTTATAGAAAATGCCGAGATGAGTCAACATTGAATCAATTAAATTGGAGGATGTAGTCGTTACTACGTGGTGGAATATTGTATTTGTAACTGATGTTACTGCAGGTTGGTACTACAAGGACATTTCCAAATGCATACAATAGTTGTATTCGTTTTATTTTCACTTCATCATTTAAATTAATTGTAGTTGGAAGTCCCCTATCGCCGGACGGCACGTAGCGCCGGACACTCGCGCTATCCCGACAAGTCACAATGCGTTCGGTTCAAAAATCGATGAGAGGGGCGCGGGGAATTGATTGCTGTTTTTGGAGAGAAAAGTACTGCGTCGCATAAATTTTAAGTAAGTAGTACTGCTATAGTTTTGTGTTTGAGTATTTCTTTTGATCGCCAACAAAGATGTTGTACCCTTATAATTCATCAACATTGAAAGTTTTCATTGATTTTCTGAATAGTTTTAGTATAAAACACATAATTTTGGGGATCCTGTGTCCCTTATTACCGGACATAAAGATGTCCCTCAACACCGGACAGTTTACAAGTTGTTTCTTCTACTAAGCATTTATATTTATTATTATAATTATTACAAGTTGTTTTAGAGAATAGAAGAACGGAAATAAATCGAAATGGAAGAGACGAAAAAGAAAGGAAAATGAGACCAAAAGAGTTTACAAACTGCGATAGATAAAGTTTTATTCAAAGAAATGAGTGAGTTTGAGGAAGCTTCACTACGCTACAATATCCCAAAAAGCACTCTACATGATAAAACATCGATAAAATATAACAGTTTCGTTTCTTATGAGTGCCAACGGCCCCTATTTTGCCTTTCCTAGGCAAAAAATCAATGATCGGCTCATGATCAATGCTCCAGTCGAAAGAGTTGGCGTGATTCATCCAAACGGCTGGATAAACTGTGATTTTTTTGTACAATGGTTGCAGATATTCGTTGAATTCTCACACTCGATAAAAGATGTGCTGCTCCTACTGGATGGACATTGCAGCCACAAGACAATGGCGGTTATCAATTTTTGCCGAGAAAACAACGTTCTTGTGATGAGCTCATCACCATACACCACCCACTGAACAGAACATTCTTGAAGCCATTCATTGATGCTCATAACCAACGATGCGACATGTGGATGAGAGCAAACGCCGGATCTCAATTTTTTTTACCAAAGCTCAATTGAAGTTCCCAAATATATTTCAGCAAAAGTTGTATTTTTGTCAATTGATTTTATTTTATAATTGGTTGACTTGACTAATATATAAATAAAGTTACATTTCTCGAAGTAGTTTCAATTTTATTTTCTGAAAACCTTAGTTATACGCCACTAGGGGATTTCCCCCTAATTGATTTTTCGTTTTTTTTTTTCGAAAATAGTTCCGTTATACAGGACATTACACTCGATAGAATCGAATCCTCTGGCGATGAATCTGTACACTAGAACAAAAAAACTATATTTGAATGGGCGTTTCGTTAAACAAGAGACCATCATCTGGAGATGGCCAAAACCAGTCATCATGACATATTTTTCTGTCAGTAGGAGATGATCTCCATGAACTCTCATTCAATCAAAGGTCAGTTCCGAAATATTATCAAAATAGAAAATCAGTGAATGGCAACTCATACTGATTCATTTCACATCATGAATTCGACGGAAATAAAAGTGAACGAAAGTTCACATTTTGATGAAATCAATCATGACACCACACTAATGATCGATAAGATCAAGCGAAAAGGTATCCGCCTAGTCGAATACAAGCAGAGTTGTCGATTGGAACAGACCAAGAAGTCTGCAGTCGCTAAACATGCATTGTCCAACGGGAAACACAAGATCCTGTTCGAAAATACTGAGAGGCTAGCAACGTCGAATCATTATTCAACAAGAATGTATGTAGAAGCCATAGAAATACATAAATACTAAGAAAACAGAAAACAGAAAGGAAGGAACATGAGTTCTTAATCCTTCTCAATAAATCTGGGCTCTAAACCCACTTCGAGAAACTTGGGCTTTCAACCCTTTTCCTTGAACTTCGGCTTCGATTGTGATGATTCCATTTAAGTGTTGCTGTTGACGTACAATCATTATTTCCTATTTTGTTTTCTTAGGTTCTCTTAGCTCTCTGGCACAAGTAACAGTGTTGGAACTACTTTGTGTCCCCACAGATCTTAGGAGTTGCATTGTTATTTACACAGTTTCTATTTCTCATACTGCTAGCTTGCATTTTTTTCTTCGATATCAAACGTTTTTGAATAGCTTAATAACCTGCAAATGTCTCTGGATGATACGATCAACGTTTGGAGGCTATAATGGGGGTTTTACTAGAGAAAAATAATGTGGTTAGCAACTAATGTGATAGAAAGTAGATGTATTCGTTGTGCAAGCCGCAAGTAGATGACTCAACTAAATTGTATGTGGGGGAGGGAGGATTGGCATTGGAATTATTCTTTTGTCACAGAGTGTCTCAACTATATCGATCCATTCAAATTCGCATGGAGAGATGGAAATAATCACTTGATAAAATATACTGTGAAGGCCAAACTTCAAAAGTATCTGATCTTGATTCGAAAACACAGCGTCAGACACCCCTTTGTATATATACATCAGAGTTTACAGGTATAAACCAGGGTTCGGATTGATAATTATCATTGATAATTATCAAGATAATTATCTTGAAAATTTTTTGCCAAAAAAATTATCCTATCAAATTTGTCTATTTTACCCCAATAGACTAAGGATTTAAAGACATCATCCAGGCAGGCAACATGGCAACCAACCATGAAGTTGAGCAAGAATTGCAGTGTTTGAAAAAAATCAATTTGATACGTATCATAAGTAATCGACAAATTCCAAGTGACAATAATTTGAGTGACAGTTTCATAACCAGCAAGAATAACTCTGAATTTTTGGCAACTGTAAGCCCGGCCGTACACGGACCACATATTTGCAGTTGAGGCAACCACAACATTGTGGCCACGTTGACTACACTTCGCGGCTGACCCAACCACATTTTGTGGTCGACTTGCAGTCATATTAACCGCTCTTGCAGTTGAGGCAACTGACATCTATATTTTGTGGTGTCAGAGTTTAGTGCCAGTTTCAATGTGGATTTCGAAGAAGAAGCATTACTATTTCTTATTTTGAGGAGAAGGAGAAGACGTAGGATGGTTCGATCGTTTTGGGTACATCCACTTCTGATTGCGTGACAATAGGAAGGAAATTTTTATATTTTGTTTGAAGGTGGATGACAATGTTTCGTGGTGCATTTCATTAGTTCGGACTTCCATTGTCTAATATGATATAAATTGATTTGAAATCCCTGAAAAAATCTGTGAAAAAATTGAAAAGATTAGCTAAAAAACAATTTTATTAAGCAAAAAATTGAAATTACAATGAAATAACATACAAGCAACAACCGGTAAACTTCGGCAAGACGGAAACATTTTTTTTCATTACTTCAGAATGTCCATTAGTTTTTTAGATGAATTAGCAGGGTTCGGATTGATAATTATCATTGATAATTATCGAGATAATTATCTTGATAATTATCTTGATAATTATACCTTGATAAATATCTTGATAATTATGAAAATCCACATTAACTCTAGTTGTACTTTGTATTATTAGCGTTTTCCACTGGACTGCCCTTTCGCACTCCAGTGCACTTGAGCGTAAGTTCGGAACGCACCCTCGTATCCGACCGAACTCACCGAACACAAAGAACGCACCCTCGTATCCGACCGAACTCATCGAACACAAATAACCTCATAATTTGTGTCAAAACAAACGTGTTCGTTCGTGGCCACGGTTTGCTGGGATTTTAATGTTAAATTAAAATTTAAAAATGATATACAAAAATGCCGAGAATTAAAGATTCCGTGTGGAGCCAATATGTATGTATCAAAACAAAAAACAGTGGTATGTGGGCAAGGTGCCGGAAGTGCAAAAAGGAAATGCAAGGCATCCTTAATAGACTTAAAAAACATTCAAGTATTTGTAGTCCATCGACAGATACACCAACAGCGGCAGTATCTACTAACTTACAACCTGCAAATAATTCGTCTACGGCTGCAACTGCATCACAACCACAACAGTCACCAGCGACAGATTCCAGTAAACCAAACATAATTCAAACCAAGCTTGCAATTACAAAAAATACAGAGGTGATAGCAACTACAAAAGATTACGAAGAAAAAATTGATCTACAGATTGGAAAATATTTTTATGCCACTAATACAGCATTCAATCATGTGGAACACGAAGAATTTATAAAACTTTGTACACTGCTTCGACCTGGCTACAAGCCTCCATCGGTTTATCAAATTAGTAATTCAATATTAAATAAAGTTCATAATGAAGCTACACAAGAAACAAGAAAAAAGATTAAGGGACAAACAGTCTCTATGTCGTTGGATGGATGGAGCAACATTCACAACTGTCCATTAGTTTGCTCAAGCATCACCACCTCATGTGGTGAATCTATTTTAATTGACACGGTGGACACATCCATTTCGAGCATCTTCTGAACTGACCTCAAGCTTATTAACTCATATTATGTAGGTAAATGTCAATGTATTCAGGCAATTAATAAACGTTCCACCATTTTGTAGTAGGTGAAGATATTGACTTCATATTCTAGGGTTGTGAAGTATTCATCAGGAGCTTCGAAATGATGTGTCACAAGACCCCCCTTTCCATTCAATTTTTTTTGTCATAGGGCGCTCAGTCGCCATCTTGAAAGTTTCATCTGTTAGTTTCACTTCAAAATAAAGTATTCATGCATTTATTTTATTTTCCCAAATTTCAATCTTTCGAGTTGACCCGTTCAAAAAATAAAACTGGGGGTCATTAAAGAAATCGATTTATTCGATTCAGCTACATATTTTTTGTCTATAATGGATATTACATAATAATCAAGTACAGTAAATTACACCTATAATATTTCTGATAGACTCGAAATTTTTCTGTAGGGTATAATTATTTCGTAGTTGGGCAGGGGCATATTAACAACCAAATTGTCCTCTGTCATGCTTTGGAAGTTCTTAAATTTGTTTTCTCTGGTGAGTGCTTGTTTCTGTTTCAGTGTAGGTATTACTTCCGTTTCGCACACTCTTCACATAGCACAGTAATTGGACATGTGGACTATTCTTCCGAAGAACATCTGAGATACAAAGTCTGCCTGGGCATACTCTTGTCCCCGACGCAACGGTTTTTCGCAAGAGAAAACAGGAAGTTCTATTCCGTAGGCAGAATGATGTTTCACGGTCCGAATGCAGGAGATACATATATTTACTTTTAAGTGTAACGAAAAAACTCGATAGTCAGTAAAAAACGATTTTATTAGCTTTCATTCATTTGGCTGAGGGTGAGGAACGACTAGTTTCAGTGAATAAAAACACCCGTATACTGAAAATGATTCAGTCATTCGGTTTTTTACCAGTGCAAGCTTCCTCCGACATATCAGAGCCGTGTTTATTAAACATGGCTAGAGTCTACGACTATCTTGATGAGATCAATAACTACAAAAACATGTTTTTGACTCGACGACAATAACTTGATTCCCTCTTTCACTAGCAGGATTGAGATTTTGAAAACATTCATCACGTGAATAGAAATCCGGCAAAATGATGATATAGAAGTGGAATGACAATATCAAAAATCAATGAATATATGACGATTGATAATGATTTGCATCTTTTTCTTTGCGGTAGTAAGAAAAAAGAAACAATTTTTCATGCCATTGATTTCTGCATATAGAATCCGAGAGAATTGTGTTGGTTTNTAAATTCTACAAAAAGGATTTGAAGCTTCATATCTTCTATTAATTATCTGCGAGCGCTTTCGACAGTTGGTAGTACTGTCATCTTCTGGCATGGAAATAATTTTTATTTTCATTTAAAAAATGTTGAAGTATAAATGAATATTGAATAAATATTATATAAGAGTGTTTGTTTCGAAAATAAATTCTTTCGTGTAATTCAATGAAAGTAGCTGTTTCAGGAAGGCTCTCTCCTTCAGTTTGTGTCTGAAAGTCACTTCTTTGCATGATCTACACATCTATGTATAGAGTTACTTCTTGTAAAATTGATTGCTTCCTTCCTTCCTTACTCCCATATTTTTTTGTTCAAGATGGAGTAGTAGAAAATCAAAAACTTTATTTTCCAAGTAGAGATGTTTTTGGTATGTGAAAAGAGAGAATTGAAACTTTCTGTTTTTTACCACTTTTATTTGTAACTACCGTCACTGCAGTTTCGTCATATAAGGACATTTTCAAACTTATACACTGAACTTCAAATGTCCTTATAGGACGAAACTGTAGTAACGTAAGCTACAAATAAGAGTAGTTGAAACCATAGAAAGTTTCAATTCTCATTTTTAATGATGAATTCCTACCACATAGTAATACTACATCCATCAATTTATTCTTTGGGATGTCGATGACAATTTTTTTTCAATTCCGAGCATTTAGTTTCGAGGACTAGTCTCAGAAAAGTTGAATAAAAAATTTTCGAAAATAGTCGAGAAATAGCCCGGAAAATGAAAAAGCTATCACTACTTTGTCTACAAATAAAACAAAAGTGTTTCTCTGGTTAACTTTTTGATAGATATAAATGAATGAACAAGAAGTTGCCCCACCACAAGTTTGTATCAATCCAAGGCAAAATTGCTAAGTGTAGTCAATATTATTCAGAAGGGATATTTCCTGATGAAGCATTCTCACGAATATACTAAGGTCATATTCCGATAAAATACGTGAAAATTAGTGTTGTTTTACAAACAATATTTAAAAATATAGGCTAAATAACATTGTTTGGAAAATGTCAATGACGAAAAAACTGTTAATCGGTATATATCTTTCCAATAACCACTTTCTGTCATGTTATGTTATTTACTGGTTCTGGCGTTGGTCAAAGACGAAACGGACTGGTTTATGTTTGACGATAGTCGTGTCACTAAGTGTTCTGGCGATGTCTGGAGCCTCTGGAGACACCCTTCATTCTTTTTTATGAAAGAGAGGACATTGGCAGATGAAGATCTTCAGATGATGTTGTGCTGCAGGTTTTTCCGGGTTTTCCTGCAGCTGAAAAAGCAAATGCGCCACTGGAATCAAAGAAGTCGCCCCAGAGCGCCGATTAATTTTTTTTTGTTTCATAATTTCATGATTTGTTGAGATATATTCACCATTTTGGTGTAGTAAATGGATATAGACCTTGTTAGTTTCGATTTGTTTTCGACGATGGTGCCAAAGTCGATGAAAAATCTCCTGAGAGGTCCTGTCATTTGTAAAATTCGTTGGTTAAATATTTCCTCCCTAAACCATTACATTTTTCAGTGATAGTGAGTAGTGTTAGGAATCACACGTTGAAAGGTAAGACCTCGTTAGTCCTTAGCTCGCATAAGTTTCTCAACTTCTGAGAATTGCTGTTCTTATGGAGACGACAGCTGATTAACGGAAAACAGATTTCAAACAAACAGTTATTTTCGAANTTTCAAAATTTGTAACTAGAATTTATTATTAATTTGTCAATTGAAATTGAAATATCAACAGATAATGATGATCTGAACAATTTGATTCATTATTTTGAAGTGATAGTCATATGAAAGGGTGAAAAAAATGTCAATTGAAAAAATATAATGAGAAATAAACAGTGAGCAATCAAATGTCGACTGATGAAGATACGGGTGCCCAATATAATTCTCATACTTGGAGAATTTCAAACACAATTCTCACTGACATAGTTTTTTAAATCTTACGTTTTTTTCTCATTTTTAGAATCCCCATCCGGTGAAAAGATGGAGAGGTGTTTTAGATGCAACCCAGTTCCAATCCGGATGTGTAGAAACACAAGTTAGATCGACAGGAAATATTTTGAATGTACTGGGATCAGAAGACTGTTTATACATCAACGTTTTCACGCCACTTAAAGTGAGTTTGACTGTCTCTTTATAAAACATATTACGATATTATCATTGATAACTATAATAAAATTACTCTAAAGATATGTTCACCTAATTGTTTTCTATTTTATATGTCGAGGTCATTATATTTCCAACGTATGGCTACATGATAATCTGAATGTATTTCAGATTGAAAACTACCATTTCCAGCTTCACCATTTATTCATTGACGTAATTATTGACGTGTTTTGAAGGTGGTAATGATAATAAAATAAATTTATTCACGTTTCCAGATTGCAAATTCAATTACAGAATATCCTCATTAGAGTTTATGTAAATGAGGTAATCTGATACTTGTTTTGAACAAATAGATACTCAACTGAATATAAAAAAATTAATGTGAAAGTATGTTAATCAATTATTAATCAATAAATGAAGTTACATAATACTAGTAGAGATACTATAATAACAGTAGTGCCAATGTTTTTATGGGGTTGACATCATGATGTACAGTAATAAGAATAAAGAGCAAACTAATGTTTCGTCGATGAACAATGATTCAAAGTTATATCTAGTTCACAAAGCCATTACGTTATAAACGGACCCCCATAACACTTGAACGCATTTCAGAACAAAATTCAAGGCTAGTTACAGAAATGCGAAAATTTGTTGTTGAAACTCAATTGCGTCATGACTATTGTTGGAAAATGAGAGTCAATAAAATTGGATTACTTAGTAGAGCTACTCAATAGAATCACGAAAACAATATTTTTGAATCATTCTCTACAAAAATAAGATGATATCAGCCCGATGATCTCAACAAATTGGTAAATTACGTTAATTATTGAACATTTACTTTCACTTACTCAAACATTTTCAATTTCATTTTCTCTGTATGATTCGATTATATCACTTTGTATTGAATATAATTTGAAATCTTTCATTCATAAGGCAACACAAATATATTCGGTAATGTTGTTATAAAAAAGCACAAACACTTTCGAATTGAATAACTGCAAAGAAATTCTTTCAGGTAATTGAATTACATTCTTTTTTTCATCATGATGGAGTGGTAGAAAGCCAAAAACAAACATATTTCTCTTTTTGATAAAAAGTTGGTAAACATCACTTCTATATAATGGGAAATGTTCCACCTGACGAAAATTAAGTAGTTTTCATAAAAGAGCCCTGAAACAACGCATTTTGAACTTATCATTTCAACCTTTTTCTTTAAAAACTTATTTGAATACTTGAAAAAAGAGGAATGGAATAATGCATTCACCATTTAAAGGGATTCGTTTCTATTTCACCATTTGGCAACATCGGTTATAGCTAATGAAGGACAATGAATCTGTTACCTGTATGAGACAAACAAAGATGACGTATTTCAGAGGCATACTGTTCTGTTTACTTACGTTCCGAGTTCCGACCCATTCTGTGACATTTGACATTTTGTGCACCTAACCTATCTTCCTCTATATAAATAAATAACAAAACAACTGTTGTTTATGTGGCNCCAACTTTTCTCCTTTCAATTCTGGTATTCTCATCATTGAATCTCAGCCTTTGTTATTTGAATTCCGGTTCCGTCACTGGCAATGATTTCTTTCACATTTTCGTGGTGAGACTTTTTTATACCGATCAAATATATGCTGTAAATTCATGCCTCTCGATATTTTTACAGTCGAGATCTCTAGAATATAGATAATCAACTTTTAACTTATCGATATAAATGTTTGTGTACTTCAAAACATCATCAATTATCATATGTCGACGACTTGGAAGAACACATCTAGTTCATTTTCAATACCAACAGCTGGTTGAGTCAGTCCAGTGGGTACTGTGGATTTCATTTATTACCTTACTTTTTCTAGAAACACGGTATGTTGTCTTATGACATTTGGTTTATCTATTCTTTCCAATAAAAAACTCTCCCATTGGTTCTTCGTCTTCTTCAGATTCATCTGACGTGTATTCTTGTTCGGTAGCACTCTCTTTAGTTTGTTGCTCGATTTCTTCTTCAGAAAACTCGCTAT